>JACEFZ010016238.1:0-47500 GCA_014155875.1 Cepaea nemoralis
CAGTTAGTGAATATGAATATGTTCTCCAATGCCTCCCTTCTCATCACATAACCAAAGAAAGCGGTTTGCCCCTTTCCTATTGTTGTATATAAAGTTCTAGTTTCATTAACCTCTTTTGAACACTGGTTGTTAGTTACTCCGGAAGTCCAAGGAAGTCGCTACATTCATCTCAGGAAACACATATCTGATGCTTCCAAGTTCTGTCTAATGTGTTCATTTACATTCCAAGACTCACTGCCATATAGCAAAACAGGTACTGTACAGAATTTCAACACACTCTGTCTTACATTCAACGACAGTGACCTATTGCATAAGAGACTGGAGCAGGTGCCTGGGTTAAAAACGTCTGTACTACTCTGCATATGTTTTGTGGATGACTTCTTCTTCTTCTTCTTCTTCTTCTTCTTCTTCTTCTTCTTCTTCTTCTTCTTCTTCTTCTTCTTCTTCTTCTTCTTCTCTTCTTCTTCTTCTTCTTGTTCTTCTTCTTGTTCTTCTTCTTTCTTCTTCTTCTTCTTCTTCTTCTTCTTCTTCTTCTTCTTCTAGTCCGTCCACCAGTATGCCACGCCGGTTAGGTGGGTGGTCATGATTCATCATTTCACTGGATCACCAGTTTCGTGCGATCAACTCAGTGTACTTGTCTCGACCATGCCATTTTTTCAAGCGATCCAGGTATTTACTTCTTTGTCTTCCCCATGTTCTCTTCCCCTCAATCTTGCCAGATGTCATCCAAGTTCTTTAATTCATTTCTTCTCATACAATGACCAAACAGTTTTGACTGTCTACGTCTAATTGCTCTAATAAGTTTACAATTTTCATTTCTTTCTTGTAGGACTTGGTCATTGGTTGTTCTGTCTGTCCATAGTATTCTTTGCATTCTCCTCAGAAACCACAATAATTACACAGGTTTTTGTTCTTCAAATTGACTGCTCATTGTCCGCGCTTCACATCCATACAAAATTATAGGCTCTGTGTAGAACCTCAACACTCTTTTTCGTGTAGCAATTGACATCCTTTTATTGGTCAGTATGTTTTTCATCTTGCAATAGGCTACCTTCGCCATGGCGATTATTGTTCTAATCTCTTCAAGGCATCTCTCATCAGATGTTATGACTGTTCCGAAATGATTGTACCGATTCACTTGTTTCAGAACATTCCCATTTATTTGTATATTACATTGTGGTATATCGTTCTTCCTAGTGACGTGTAATATTAGGGACGTTCATTTGAAACCCGCTTACAATGGCTTTATTACAAAAGCATGAAAGAAACATTAACAGGTGTGGTAGAATTAAACAAAGCATTCATTTTGAATTAATTATGCACCATGGGTTGGTCAGAAGAAGTCGCCGTAGGCATTCAGGCAAGCATCCCATTGCTTAGGTAGGCGGAAAATGCCGTCCGCAAAAAAGGATTGTGGTTGCTCACTGAACCAAGTGTTATCGCGTCCATTACGTCTGCATCTGTGTGAAATCGTTGCCTCTTGGGAGCTATTTTTAGAGGTCCGAATAAATGAAAATCACATGGTGACAAATCAGGACTATAGGCTGAAAGTTGCAAAATTTCCCACTTCTTCATTGCTAATGCTTCCTGCACAATCTTTGCGACATGCGGACGAGCATTATCGTGCAACAATATCACATCGCGAGAAAGCATGACAGGTCATTTCTTCTTTATGGCTTTTTACAGCTTGTTTAGTATTTGCAAGTAGTGGGTGGAGTTGATGTTGACACCAGGTTCTTTAAAGTCGGCCATCAATAGCCCTTCATGGTCAAAAAATGCGCTCAGCATAACTTTACCAGGAGAAACCTGTAACTTGAATTTTTTGGCTTTTGGTGATCCAGCATGCTGTCACTGTTGTCTTTGACACAATTTGTTACCGTACGCTGCCTGCATTCTTCGATGAATGTCCACTGGTCGACATCCTTTAAATGAAAGAAACTGAATTACCGCTCTTTGAGCTTCTTTGGACTGATTTTGGATGAACCCGGCCATTTTCTCAACGGTCAGAAACAGAACCTATGCATCATGGGATGATATGCACGTGCTCTTTTATTCATTGGTCAGTACTTATCACATGACTATGACATGATCATGTTCAACGTACGCAATTACGCGCAGTGTGGCACGAACGGATTTCAAATGAACGCCCCTTATATATGTATTCTTACAATTTAATTCTAATCCTAATTGTTCACTGTATGCAACAACCGCATCTAATAAATGTTGTAGATCCTGCTCATTGTCTGCAATCAATACTCTATCATCTTCATATCTAATGTTATTGATTTTTCTTCCTCCAGTGATGATTCATTTCATATCGTGTATATTTCTGATATTATCACTGTACAGGGGAAAAAGGATCTGGAGTCATTACACATCCCTGTCTCACAACTCTCTTAATAGGCTGATATTCACCTACTTCATTAGCAATCACTATGGCAGCTTGATGTTTCCAATATATGTTTTATATAAGTCTAGTGTCTAATGTTTAGATCTACAACCATATCTATCATGTTGACATGTCTTACTTTATCACAACCCTTTGTGTAGTCAATAAAGCAAATATGTAAATCTGGGATTAATTCTATAGAACTTTCAATTAAAATTATCAGCATATACACAGCATTTACTGTACCCTTGCCTTCTACAAACCCACATTGCTCTTCGCCTATTTCAGGTTGTATGTTCTTCTGAACTCTTTGCATGATAATTCATAGCAAAATCTTCGTGATATGACTCATTGTACTAATTGTATGATTTTAATCATATTCCAAGGCTCCTGATTTCTTTAGGATTGCAATAAATACAGAATAACATAATTCGGGAGGTATATCTCTAGTATCATATATTATGTTCAGTAGTCTGGTGACTTGATTTATTCCATATTCTTCTAAAGCATTAATTATTTCTGTTGTGATGTTGTCTGAACCGGGTGTCTTACCAGTTTTCAGATGGTTAAGAAAATTCTGAACCCCCATCTTCAAAATTGATGGTCCTTCACTATTCCTTCGAACATCATACTGTTATCATTATACATGTATAATGCGATTTTTTAAAAAATATTATGATTTTTCCATTTTTTTTTCCTTTTGGCTTTAAGCCAGCCAGTTGTTGTATTTGTTCTTTATAGTAAGTACTGATTCTTTGGGGCATTAATTGTATTTATGTTTATATTGGTTTTTCAATTCCTACTCAATTTTCAAATTTGATTTATTCCATATTCTTCTTAAAGCATTAATATTCTCTGTTGTGATGTTGTCTGAAACGGGTGTATTACCAGTTTCAGATGGTTAGAAAAATTCTGAACCCATTTCAAAATTGATGGTCCTTCACTATTCAGTCGAAATCATATGTTATCATATACATGTATAATGCGATTTTTTAAAAAATATTATGATTTTTCCATTTTTTTTTCTTTTTGGCTTTAAGCCAGCCAGTTGTTGTATTTGTTCTTTTATTAGTAAGTTCCTGACTTCTTTTGTGCAATAATTTGGTATTTTATTGTTATATTGTTTTTCAATTCCTATTCAATTTTCCCCAAGCAATACTTCTTTTGTCTCCTTACATAATGTTCTGATTCTTCTGTGAATGTCTTCATATTTGGAAGGATTATTTTTATTGTGTGTTCTTGTTTCCATTAGTTGCAAAATTTCTTCAGTCATCCATATCATACGACCCACCTTCTTTAATTTTGGAATAGTTTCTGCAGTCAAACTGGGTGGATTCTTCAACATTTCCCATTGATTATCCACAATCTTGAAACGTGATCTCTAGATCAGACAATACATTACACCTGGCCTTTACTTATATGTTAAAATGATCTTGTATGTCCTTGCTATTTTTCAATGTACACAGATTGTATGTAATGTTTTCTGGTGTATACTTTAATTTCTTTAACTTCATCCTCAATGTGCCTGTAGTCAATCTATGATCATTGTATCAGTATGCGTTGAGAACTGTTTTTAACGATTGTTAACGCATTTCGAAACCTTCTGCTAATCAGAATGTAATCAATCTGGTTTCTAATCCTGCTGTCAGGACTCCTCCATGTCAATAGTCTTCTAGGATGTTGTTTACAATAGGTGTTTCCTACAATCATTTCCAGTTTTTTGTTGCCCATTTTACAACTCTAATCCTCTTCCGTTTCCTGTCTCAAACTATGGTTGCCTATTGTTTATCCATCACCTTGATTTCCTATCTTTACCTTGAAGTCACCCGTCGTGTTATTTATTTCTGAATTTTTACATTTCCTCAAAGCAGACGCCATGTTATTATATAATCCCTTTATAACATCTTTACTGCATTCTGTAGTTGGGGCATATATTTGAATGACGTTTATATTAACATGTCTGCCGATTAATTTTACCAACAGAACCCTGTCTGACACAGACCAATATCCTTGAACAGATTTATACGTTTGCCAATCCTAGATAGTTCCTACATCTCTTTGCCGTTCTTCTCCCCCAGAATAAATAATCTTAAAATCCACTCCTGTCTTAATACCTGCCCTTTTCCATCTCATCTCGCACATTCCTAATATATTAATGTTCTCTCTTTCCATTTCTTGTTTGATGTTATCTAATATTGCATCGTCGTTTAACGCCGAACATTACTTGTTGCTAATTTCAGTGTTCCTGTTCTTTTCTTGTGATGATCTGTAATTAGGCGAATCGTGGTCACAATACGTAGGTCATTTCTGGTGCATTTCTCCAGCAGCCTTTGCCCATTTTCATTCATGCGACAGTCGTTGTATTTTACAAGACCCACTGGCCATGAACTCGAGTCCTTGCCCACACGAGCATTGAAATCGCCGAGTATATAAATGTAGTCAGATTTTGGAACGGAGTCTAACTCCTCATAGAACGAATCCTTCACATCATCAGAGGTATCGAGTGTCGGTGCATATGCAGTAATAATGGTGGCAAAACCACAAGAGGTTGCCAAGCGCAGGGATAATAGTCTTTTGTTTCCTCCTGCTGGATATTCAATCATTCCTAGTATCGAATTCTTCACTGCAAAGCCCACACTATGTTGCCTTTTTTCTGCCTGCCCTCTACCCTTCGAAAAAAATGTGTAATTGTTTTCCCTGAGTTACCCTTCCTCAGCGAGGCGAGTCTCCTGCAGGCCAGCAATATCAATGTTAAGACGATTGAGTTCGGCATCAATCATAGCCGTTTTTCTCACATCGACGATATTGGTCAAGTCAGTGGACAATCCTGGACACATGGTTCTCACGTTCCAGGTTGCAAGCCGTAGCTTGAGGTTTCTATTTTCTTCTTTTTATTAGTACCTGGTGCATTGGTTTTTGTCTCTGTGGCGAAGTGGTCAAGCCGTTTGACTCGTGCTCCGAAGTTTGTGGTAGCACCCTTCAGTTTACGAGTTAAATGGTTCGGAGACTCCTGTGGGTCGTCGCTAAAAGCTACGGAGTTCGTGCTTTGTGCGACGCTTTCCGCGCTGCGGAAAGGGACCGAGCCTTATGGGATAAAAACCTGGTGCGATGAAATCGACCCTGTCGACTTTTAAGCGACTTTTTAAGCATTGGTTTTTACAGCCTGCGATTCAGATTTTGTCCTAGCCCCAAGCAGCAGTTAAATACCTGGATTCTGTGGCGGATCAGAACCAATTGGCCGGGGGCTGCATAGCTTGAGGCTGGCGGTAGCTGAGCAGTGACACCTGTAGGTGTCTCCCACCGTCAGATGCAATTGAAAGGGAATTATAACCCGTAACAGTTGCCTCTCGCTTTGATTCCGAGACCGGATAAGACCAGGGATGGAGTTATTGTCTCTCCATAGCACAAAGCCTGGGCTAAAACATAAAGTGCATGTGTTGCCCATGCAGCATGATCCCTCTCTCTTCACTCCAGAGGAAAGATAACACCTCTACATCTGGAACAAGACAAGCTGCAGAAGCTGCCGGATCAGCAAAGCAATGCTCTAACTGTCCGCCTGTCGGAGCTTCGATCCTAGACCAGCTGCCAACCAAGGCTAAGGGCCTGGTCTGCCCTGCCATGACATTTAGTCTTTAGGTTGCATTCCCTCCCTTTCACGCTCCTCCGCCCGAAGCCGTTAGCACAATGTGGGTTGTCGGGATTGGTGATCACCAGCCCCCCCCCCCCCCCCCCATATTCTGCTAACATAAAGCACAGAAAGCAGGTAGTACCGTCTACTGTCATAATGTAGTTCGGTTATACCTGATTATATATATAATCTATATATATATATATATATATATAATATATATATATATATATATATATATATATAATATATATATATATATATATCTATATATATATATATATATATGTTTTGCCTGTTTTATTTGCGCCCTTAGACGACACATTCGACTTTAGCGGGCGTTTGTTGATCGGGTTAGCCTTCCCGGGTGGCTCCCATTTTATAACCATGACCTTCATATGTAGTCATGTGATCGTGAAAGCTAGTCACGTGGGTGAAATTTGAGTTCAGGACTACTGAACAGGCAGATACGTAGTCTAGCCAGTTTCCGTAGAAATATATACATTCAAATGGAAATGAGTATGAAGTCATGTGGGATGTCATAACTGCATACAGTTTTATCTGATGTCTGGCAAAGATGACACGAAAAACAATTAACAATAGCCATATGTATCGATTTCTATTTTATTTATTTATTTATTTATTTATTTTTTGTTGGTGTGTGTGTGTGTGTGTGTGTGTGTGTGTGTGTGTGTGTGTGTGTGTGTGAGTGGGTGGGTGGGTAGGTGGGTGGGTGTGTGTGGGTCATTTCGCTTAACTTAAGTGACATTCTTATGTCGCTTGCCTCTGGTTCTTACTATCACTTTATTACATTACATTCTCTCTGTGTCTCTCTATACATTACATGCCGTCAAAAAGAGAAAGTAAGAGAGAGAGAGAGAGCGAGAGAGAGAGGGAGAGAGAGAGAGAGAGAAGAGAGAAAGCGACAGAACGAACTTTATTTTCAAAGGGTCAGAAATTGGACATCCAAGTCCTTCTTACATTTGGCCCTTCCTAATTATTCATTTTTCGTACATCAGTTATCTATTGCGCATGTTAGATTCACATAAGAAACATCAGTGTCAAATGAATGTTATGAACATTTGTTTTTTTAAACTGTCATTTACTGCCTATAATACCTTGCGGTGTAGGTCAGGGGATCCTTGAGAGTGCAGTCGCCGCGAACTGTGCAGGTTAGAGTTTTCTTTTTGCCCCGGACAGAAAAACCTCCACACTTTACCGAGGATTCGAACCCCGATCTCCCGAATGAGAGCCCGGCATTCTAGTCACTCGGCCAGCCGCTCCTCCAGCGAACGTACACTAAAAGTTAAAAAATAAAAATAGAAACTCCGCCCAATATATATGAACATAAACAATGCATATAACTTGTTAGAAGACATGCATACAGATAGGCAGACACATACACACTCACATGCATAAACACATATATACATACCTGCGTACATATTAACATATTTACATAAATTCTCACAATTATGCACCCACTTAATAACGAGTACACACTCCCTCGCATACACAAAATCTCACTCCAATCACAAACTCACAAACAAAATTTTACTTATACACCATACCTATTCCCTCTCTTTCTCCACCTCTCTCTCTCTCTCTCTCTCTCTCTCTCTCTCTCTCTCTCTCTCCTCTCTTTCTCTTCTCCCTCTCTCTCTCTCTCTCTCTCTCTCTCTCTTTCTTTCTCCTCTCTCTCTCTCTCTCTCTCTTTCTTCTCTCTCTCTCTCTCTCCTCTCCTCTCTCTCCCTCCCTCCCTCCTCTCCCTCCCTCCCCATCCATCTCTCTGAGTTAACATTTGCTTATTTGCTTTGAATAATGAAGACATGATGATTGCACAATGTATTGGACAACATATATCGCTGTACCTCATCAATTGCAGGAATAATTCATCTTAAAACAAAGCAAACAATGAATCCTTGAATATGAAATATGGACGGCACATATCCACACAGTACTTTAAACTGACTATTTGGGTAATTTTAAGTTACTATGTCTTTTCTTTACACAGTAAACGATTCCAAGTAAAATCATAACCTAAGAGTATTTCAGCATATCGTAATATATTTGCATTTTAACTTTTTATAAATATTAATAGGCTAATTATCCCTGTGATATTCACAGCTATATTGATATTATAAATATTAATGGTAGATATTTAATATGTTTAATCAGACATTAGTAAACATAATTAATATGTATAATCATAAACAATACACATATCAACAGACATAGTTATCAAATAGAGCGATATTACTGAAAGCGAGCATTTTGAATATCTGGGAACACTGCGCTGACAAGCGATGGTAATTTGTTGACAGAAATTACATAAGAACAAACATGTCTCTGCAAAATCTACAGCATTTAAAAATTTTATGGATTGGATCAAATAGAAAGAAATAATCAACGTAATGGGAGTTAGCTATTTACTGTAGCTAAATATCGGCGTGAGTGTTATATTTAACAAATTAGCTAAAAGGCCCATGGACGAATAGAAATAGATGTTACACAAGTTTATTACAATGTATACTAATGAAAGCAAAATCATAAAAACAGAGACAAGATGCCATAGAAGAGGACGGAAGTAACCATGAGAGATATAATAGGGAATGTGAAAATTAGAACACGATTAGGTCTGATACCAGTCATGCACTTCATTAAAGAACAACAGTTAAATGGTTTGACCATCTCACACGAATGCCCTGGTACCATGTGCCACAAAGAGCTACATTGAAGAAATATAATGGATAGCCAACAAGAGGAAGACCACGTAAATGATGGAGTAATGGTATCAAGAACAACCTTAGATAAATGAATACCAACTTACAAAGAGAATTAGAAAGAGCGCATGAAAACAACTTTACATCTTCCCCAACACTTCACTGATGTAAATGAATGAAGCGTAGAATTAGAAGCTCAAAATGCATTGGCTGATAAAGAGAAAACACGGAAATGCCCACAAAGCATTCCATGTTGAAGATGGCGAGTTATTAAGACAACTACATTGAGGACAGATGCTGGGCATGTACACAGTGAGAAAAGATAACTATGAAGAGAGGTGTACCTGGCAAGCACAGCAATCGCACACCAGAACAGAAATGCGTCCAGGACGTGATAAACAATTGACACATGACACCGACAGTGACAGGACGTGTGACTTGTTTATCAGTAGTAAAGTGTCCTTTTGCCCGCCGTAATGCACATTGAACAAGTGGTGATAGACCAGTGTTTCCCAACGTGGGGCCCACGCCCCACAGGAGGGCAATTAGATTGTTAAGGGGGGCAATTCGAAAATGAAAGAAATCGGCTGGATATAACAAAACGGGGAGACTTGAGACTGAAGTTAACTAAATTGGAACCTGACATAAAATCTCTCTGCAGCAAGCATCAAGGGCAAGGATCTCACTAAATTTAAACAATTTCTAATAATTAAAATAGTATAGAAAAATCTTTCATTAAAATTATTTTGTACTTGAATTTCAGTTCTCCATTATATGTTTTAAAAATTTGCTTACTACGTTTGCTCAATTGTTTAAAGAAGTTTTATCTACAGAAATTTTTTCCTGGCCTGTTTTACAGGAACCCTAAAAAAACTATCTGTACTTTGGCTAGGATCAGGTGCATTTGCTGCTCCCCCTTTCCCCCCCCCCCCCCCAGAAGTGCGCCTGGTCTGGTCGGGGGCCGGGATGATCAAATAAAAACCCATCACATATCTTCACCTTAGATGTGGGCCTGGTGGACCACTGTGGGCAATAGCTCACAGTGAGACTAAGGGTCCACACAAACTAAGGGGGAGGCGGGGGAACCAGCTTGTCTGGGTAACCGCCAAACCGAAAAAAAAAAAATCACCCAACACAACCGACACACAGGGACGCGGGACCGGGGGTGGGGGGGGGGGGGGGGGGGGGGGCTCTGGCCCCTCTGGGAACCGTGAGCCCTTCTAAAAAAAATTCAAGTTTCTTTAGTGAACATTTCAATTTTTGAATATTAAAAATGATGCATATGTTGGGGGGGGGGGGGGGGGGGGCATAAGAATTTTAGAAAGGCTTAGGTGGGGCATAGCACAAAAAGGATTGGGAAACACTGTGCTAGACCCATATGTGTACAAATCAATCGACACTCATTGGGTGATGTGTTTCAGTATTAAGTCGATCTCCTTTTGTAGACCTCGGAGGGCAGGCCAATTACAAAAATTCGAATCCACTAGAATGTGAATGAAACTAATGCCCATAGGCCCGGTATACGACCGTCTGACCATGATGCTGCACCGCCCCATATGACTTGTGATGGAGACAATAATTTAATGACTCTTATCGAGGTAAACTTCTACACAGGAGACACCCCTGGATGATGAAAAAGAGCAAAACGAGACACACATCGCAGTAGAGTTATCCTATTTACACTCTTGCCTTTTTTTTTTTAGCATATCCTTTACAGGACTTAGCTGTCAACACCAGCATCTTTCAGCTGTATGTTGATCTCTTGGCAAGATTACGCTCAGTAGTTTGCCATTGCTTTCTGAGCGGCCGGCTCAGTATCCCTCAAGCGTTGTCCATGTACTGGCTACTACCACTATTAGTTGCAACTACTGAGGAGAGCACTGCACTGATTTGCATGTGCAGTGTCCCTCGCCATCATACGAACCCACTCCAACTTCTAAGGTACTTATAATTTACGTTTCCAAGTCACGGACGAGAAGTCAACATTTTAGTCTAACTGACAGGTGTAGAGATTTAAACCCGCTTCCTCCCCATCAACATACCGGAAGTTTAAGAGCGAACGATCTTAACCATGATGACTCCTTAATAGATAATTTCCCGAATAAACCTATATCATAAAACGAGATTATCTGGTATCTATAGAGTTACAGTACCGTCACTACGCACGCATAGAGAAACTGCATCACTGAGATTTATAGCCACTTGGCTCCTAGGGAAAAAAACACCAGATGACTTGTAGAAGCAATGTATGTTTAGAACCAGAACGCCAGGCGCCTGATACGTAGGGCGTACCTTCTTGGTTGTGTCTAGAGGCGGGAGTCAGTAATGCATAAGCAGACGCATGTTGCCGCTGTTTTGTTATTTGCAGAAGAGATCTGGCGTTGCTGTTTTGAGGCAATTTCCTGGCGTAATAAAACACAGACATTGGGGATTATAGCGGATCATATGTTAATACGAGGTGGTTGCTAGCATGTTTCTGCCTTGATACACTCAATTATGTTTATATATATATATATGTGTGTGTGTGTGTGTGTGCGAGCGCGTGCGTGTGTGTGTGCGTGTGCGTGCGTGTGTGTGTGTGTACGTGTACAGGTATATGTGTGTGTATCATTATACGTTTAAGATGTGTGTGCGTGATAATATACAAGTAAAAAGTAATTAAAGATGCCGTTTACAGGAATTAGGTACATTGTATATACGATGGGTGAGTGGTGTGCTCAGTATCACAGTACTTCCCATGAATGTCCATGTACCTATTTTAGGCTGCGTGAACCTGAAATTTAGGCCAATTTTTTTTCATATCCTTTTTACAGGCCATCGTAGTCAACACCAGCATTTCTGCAGCTGTGATCTCTTTGCAAGTTTATGTTCAGTATTTTGCCATTGTTTCTGAATGTCCGGCACCGAAACTAACGCAAAACCAACGCAACGCGATCTGCTACCAAATCGCACGGATCTGTGTTTCGATCGCGGGTAAAAGATATTATGAACCGCGACCGTACGCTCTTCGTCACGGAGAACGTCAGGCCAATGTTACAAATTCTAATCTACACCGTAAGGCATCAAACCCATTACCGACAGGTCGAAGCCGAGAGTCTACCAACTTCGCTACCGTCGCCCTCGTAAGTATCTCACTCTCTCTCTCTCTCTCTCTCTCTCTCTCTCTCTCTCTCTATATATATATATATATATATATATATATATATATATATATATATATATATATATATATATAAATATATATATATATATATATATATATGTGTGTGTGTGTGTGTGTGCTGTGTGTGTGTATGGGTGTGTGTGTGAGTGTGTGTGTATGTGTGTGTGTATATATATATATATATATATATATATATATATATATATATATATATACGCGTGTATGTATGTCAGTGTGTATCACATAGATACATACACGCACATACACACATACACATAAAGAGAGACATACATATACACACATCCAGGCAGACACCCATACGTACATAGATAGGGGACTGAGTGGTCTCTGGGTATGTTGTCTGTCTCGAGTGCTGGAGGTCCCGGGTTTTAAGCCCCGGTGAGGGCCGGGATCTTTTAGTACTTTTTAGGTCTTCTAGTAACAAAATTTCCCCGGTCTCTGGGTAGTGTGATCGAACGCCCGTGTGTATTGTTGCGCATGTTAAAAAAATCCCTTAGCAGCTGGAAATTAATAAAAAAGAGCAGCTGGAAATTAAAAAAAAAGAGTAGCCTAATGGCGCTGCAAAATTTCGAGTTAAAAATCTACCCAAAGTATTTCGAGATCCTCGCCGGTGGTACGGACTTCGTGCACTGAGCTGAGAATCTCAGGCCTCAAGCTTGAGTTAGGAGTAGAAAGGAGCACTTATGGGTTACACCCGTGTGCCATGATGTTGACCTGTCGAGTAAACTAAACTAAACTAAACATGCATGCATACATAATGAGGCGGAGCATGCGCAGGTATGTCCCACGTGTAGTGATGTCGATTCTTAAATTCAGTATTCATATTCCACGAGCAACATGATGATGACGTCAAGGATTTCAGGCTCAATGAAAATTTTGTAATAGATCTACATTGTTAGTGACCGAAAGACATTGTAATATCCATGAAAGCACACATTCCACTTTGCTCTGTACACACAACAGCTTATACATAAAACAGGGCAGCCGCTTTCAATAGCTAATCTTCACAATAACATCTAACGGATGACATGACACAATGATATTGAAAAGAATCGCCCTAACCAAAGATCCCTTACACAAATAAGCAACGACATAAAACTATGTAATGTCACTAGAATACAAACCCGATACTAAGGTATGTAGTCTATTATTCTGCATAGATCCGGATACCGGATACGACGTTGAGTAATGAAATGGTGAATAAATAACAGTGAGTGAAGGCGGGGTTGTTGAGAATATTGTTGAGAATATCGTGGGCAGAAAAGAGTGTTGAGAATATCGTAGACAGAAAAGACTTTTGAGAATATCGCAGACAGAAAAGAGCGCTGAGAATATCGTGGGCAGAAAAGAATGTAAGGATTATCTTGGACATAAAAGAATGCTGAGAATATTGTGGGCAGAGAAGCATGTTTAGAAATTCTTGGTCAGAGAAGAATATTGGGAAATCGTGGGCAGAGAAGAATGTTGAGAATAACGTGGGAAGAGAAGAATGTTGAGAATAACGTGAACAGAAAAGACTGTTGATGGGTAGAGACGAGTCTTGAGAATATCGTGGACAGAAAAGACTGTTGATGGGTAGAGACGAGTCTAGAGAATATCGTGGACAGAAAAGACTGTTGATGGGTAGAAACGAGTCTAGAGAATATCGTGGACAGAAAACAATGTTGATGGGTAGAGAAGAGTCTTGAGAATATCGTGGACAGAAAAGAATGTTGATGGGTAGAGACGAGTCTTGAGAATATCGTGGACAGAAAAGAATGTTGATGGGTAGAGACGAGTCTTGAGAATATCGTAGACAGAGACACATTTTGACAATATCGTTGATAGAGAATAAAACACACACTAAGTTAATGACAGATGTAGTTGCTGCACGCATTGTACAATGACACAGAATACCACTATCCAGTGCCGCTCATTGGGCGCTGGAACGCCAAGTATTCTTCCCCATGTCACTTGACGCCAACAATGGAAGATGGTGATAGTGGTGAGTTATTTCAAGATCATTGTTCATAACCATAAGGTGAAGGCAAATGCATTTTATGAGACACATCAACAGTAGGGCTGGGATAAAGAAGTAGATTTATATCAATCAATCAATCAATTAGGTGCCGTCTCCACAATGCTGTTTGGCTGCAGTGAATCTCCAACACTGTCTGTCTTTCGCCCTTGACTGTACATTCTGTCAGATTGATGTTCATCAATCTCGTGATGTTATCTTCCCACTTGTATCGTTGTATACCTCTTGCTCGCTTGCCCTCAGCCTTGATCTCCAGTATGGATTTTATAAGAGTATTATGTCTTTTAACGTGGCCGAAATATTTCACTTGCCTCGTTTTTATGTCATTCCCAGTTTTTCTAGAACCTCTGTATTTGACAGTTCTTGTTTCCATGAAATACAATATATTCGTTTGCATATTCACTTCGCCATGGCTTCTATTCGACTTTCTAGCTGATTGTTCAATGTCCAGGCTTCCGCTCCATACAGTGGTGTTGAATATTCGTAGCATTTAACAATTCTCATTTTAATGCTTTATTAATCTCTCTAGATGTTAATACTGATTTCATGCTATTGAAAACATTTATGATCATTCCCATTCTCTTTTTTAAATTTATATTTCACTTCTTCGATTATTGTTGTTTGTCAATCAAGAATGATGATGACAATTCATTTCATCCCGTGGGGTTGAAAGTATGGAGCCATGAGTTCTAATTTGGCCTATTGTGGCTCGAAATGTTCTTTGACAATGTGGGCAAAGAATATTTGACGTTCCAGGATGAGGATCTCCTGCACTGGTTTTTCTGTCCAACCTTTTCTTCACAGCTCTTGTAGTCCTGACTGCTTCACAAGTGACTGCACCCTTGCGTAATGATGTACGCAACGAATTTCGGTCTTTGACATCAGTCTCCCAAGTGTCATGATGAATTCCAAAACCGGTAATTGGGATCTTCAGAGTGTCGTAAAAGCGTTTCCTCTGGCCGCTTTGGGAGCATTTACGATAACGTAGCTCGCCGGAAAGAATTCGTTTAGGAAGCCTGCGATCTGGCATGCGAGTCAAGTGCCCAGCCGAGCGAATCTGATTCTTCATTATTAGATTATGGATACTGGGCATGGGTGCTCTTTCTTGGACTGCAGTGTCTGGGATCTTGTCTTGCCATTTAATCATCACTGGCTTCCTAAGGCAGACTGTGTGGAAGTGGTTTAATTTTATAGCGTGTCGCTGAACAAGCATATAGCAGAATAATATGACTGCATTGTTGACTTTCAGCTTTGTTTGCAGCCTTATTTCATTTCTGTCCCACACATTCACACATCGGTTATTACAATTCCAAGATAGGAGAAACGTGTTTCTTGTTGTAGTATCTCCCCGATCACTTTTCCTTTAAACTGCTAAGTATCATAGCTTTACATTTTTTTAATGTTAATATTTAAGCCACATTCTGCACAATGCCTGTTTACTTGTTCCACTGGGTTGTGTAACTCTTGCTCACTCTCTGCTAGTAACACTGTATCGTCAGCATACCTAAGATTGTTTATGATTCTTCCATTGATGTTAAGTCCAGGCAGTTCGACTTGTTTAATAATTATTTCTGTGTATAGGTTGAATATGCTTGGGGACAACACACAACCCTGCCGTACTCCTCTTTTTATCTCTCTGGACGACGAATAATTATTTCCGCATCTAATAGACGCCACTTGTTCCCATTTTTTTTTTTTATTCGCATATCCTTTTACAGGAATCGCTGTCAACAACAGCATCTTTCAGCTGTCTGTTTATTTCTTGGCAAGATTACGCCCAGTAGTTTTCCATTGCTTTCTGAGCGGCCGTCTCAGTTATCCCGCGAGACTCTGCGTGATAAACGGGATTACGGAGAAAGTGGTGTAACCCCTCGACCAGAGAGACCGGCCTTGTTCCCAGTACAAGTTACTAAAAAGTCTGATGTCCTTTCCGTATACTCCTATATCTTGAATGCATGCAATTAGTCGTTCATGTTGTACTCTATCAAAAGCTTTCTTGTACTCTATAAAACAAACATATATGTTTCTGAACTTCTAGATATTTTTCAATTAATATCGTCAAACAGATTATTGCTTCTCTGGTACGCTGTTTTTGTATAACCCAAATTGTTCTTCAGCTACTGCCTCATCTATTTTATTTTGAATTCTTATGTGCATGACCTTGTCCGACTGACCTCATGCCAAAGTTAACGTACTTTCATTGCCGTTACATTATATATATATATATATATATATATATATATATATATATATATATATATATATATATATATATATATATATATATATATATATATAAAGAAAACCAAGAACGATACGAGAATTGATTAAAGCTAGTGGACTGCACCTCTTTTACTTTCCGAAATACATATTTGGTGCATAATTGACGAGGTTGAGTCAATTCCGGAACCCTAGATTTTAGAAATTGAGTTGTTCTGAGGCTTGAACTCTGCCCCACGGTGTTGGCATTAAAATTCACTAACCAGAACTTTACCACAAGTCTGGCATCATGCATTAAGCTGCGTTAACAGCTTTCCATTGATTTATATTCTGGGCGAATCATACTGTTTGTAATAGCTTACATTTTACCAACTCGGCAAAGTTCAAAATTAAACTGTGGTGTAACGGCTGGAGGGTCTGCAAGGGGAATGAATCAATTTTCACGTGGCATTCTTGAGACAGCATTTAAAGGAATTAAAGGACAGAAGAATGTAGTAAAATATGTATAGAGTCCTTTTCCACATCATGAGGCGTATTGGGTATATGTTGCCAGACCCATATTTGTTGACCAAATGGAACCAGATTGATGATTTGATCAATATCGCACAGGATAGAAAGAAGTAGGACAGAAAATAAGGAAAAGAGACAGAAGTAGGAAAGAAAATAAGGAAACACAATATCGCACAATGAAGAAATTACTGTCATGTGTGAAAACTGCGGGAAATATAAAATGTACAAGCTTGTACATGTGTAAATGCTAGGCAGACAAATATTACATTATGTGATTACAAATAAATAGTAGATAGTTTAAGTGCCAGACGCACGTATATGACATTCTGTGATTACAAATAGATACTTGTACTTACTAGATAGTTTGGATTCTAGACGCACATGCATGAATTCTTTGACTAAAACTACATACTAGGTATTTATATGATTGAAGATCCATGTATTTAGTCACTTGAATGTTGGACATACGTATAATACACACTGTCACTAAAAGTACACTAGAAAGCTTAGATGGTAAAATTAGTGTACATACTTAATACTTTACATGTTTAGATAAATGTATAGTATACTGGCACCTTGCCGTCTTGACAGACGATAGTTTGCTAGATTGTGCTTCAAAATGGCATAATAACTACAACCCATGGCGGTAGCAAATATAACTCATCAGACCAATTCGCGCTGGAAATGTTCGTCCACAATGGATGCAATGTCAACACATGGTCATTTTCACCATCACGCACCATCTTACGGCTCACGCGCTCAGCGTGTGATCTATCTCGAATCATTTTCTCTTTTGCTTTTATTCCATTTCTGATATTTGCCCTCCATGCAACACGTTCAGCGGCGACATGCTCTCCTGTGTGCATTATCAATGCCTGTATCAATCATGTCTCGCTAACAGACATCTTTGTATCGTAGTAGAGGCCGACCCCGAGATCTCTTATCCATCTATAAATCACCGAAACAGGTGTCCATTGGTATTCTACCATCATCCATCCTCCTAACGTGTCCTATCCATCTAAGTCTACGAAGACTGAGCATGGAATACACCGTCACACAACCTGATCTTTCCAATACTTCAGTATTTGTGATTTTGTCTTGCCACTTAATACCAAGTATTCTTCGCAAACACCGCATATGAAAAATGTTTAAACGTTTCTCTTGATGTGAGTAAGTTGACCAGGCCTTACTGCCATAAAGAAGAGTGCTAAGGACACAGGCTTGATAGAGAAGTACTGTTGGTTTGGAAGTAAGCTTCCTGTTCTCCCAGACTCGTTTGTTAACCTGTTAATTGTTGTTGCTGCCTTACCATTCCTGATGTTGATTTCCTGATCTAAGGATAATTTGCTAGTTACCTCTGATCCTAAATATGTGAAATGATCCACTATCTCCAGTTCGGCGTAGAGATTAAATATCGATGGTACCCCATGTGCGCCACGTGACATAATCTGTGTCTCTTTTTGCTAATTGTTAAACTAAATTCAGAACAAGCATTGGAAAATGTAGATAGTAGGCGTAACGTAAATGCACATACTGTACATGATTAATGTTATACCTGACTGTGTACATGTTTCATGTTATACCTGACTGTGTACATGTTTCATGTTATACCTGACTGTGTACATGTTTCATGTTATACCTGACTGTGTACATGTTTCATGTTATACCTGACTGTGTACATGTTTCATGTTATACCTGACTGTGTACATGTTTCATGTTATACCTGACTGTGTACATGTTTCATGTTATACCTGACTGTGTACATGTTTCATGTTATACCTGACTGTGTACATG
The DNA here is from genome assembly GCA_014155875.1 of Cepaea nemoralis. NCBI lineage: Eukaryota > Metazoa > Mollusca > Gastropoda > Stylommatophora > Helicidae > Cepaea > Cepaea nemoralis. Next base: position 18,466 of record JACEFZ010016238.1, read on the forward strand.
TTTCATGTTATACCTGACTGTGTACATGTTTCATGTTATACCTGACTGTGTACATGTTTCATGTTATACCTGACTGTGTACATGTTTCATGTTATACCTGACTGTGTACATGATTCATGTTATACCTGATTGTGTACATGATCAGTTCGTCAATCTCTTGATGTTGTCTTCCAACTTGTATCGGTATCTACCGAGTGCATATTTATTTTTTAAAAATATGGGTCTAACTTCATATTTCCAATGCTCCTTAAGCAGTGTAAACGGGATCCTCAATTGATTTATTTATCAGTTAATTCACGCGGGCCCTTCTTTTCCTGAAATTATCCAGAACATTCTGAAAACTACTCAGTTCTCATAAACAGCAGTGGTTAGTGCGCTTGCCTGTATGTACTTTTAGTCAACAAATGAAATATATATATATATCATGTGCCATGCCGGTAAGCGTGGGGGTCATGTACTGCCATCTCACTCGATCACCAGAGTCGTGGATCAGCTCCGTGTTCCTGTCTCTACCATGCTATGTGGCCAATCCATCCAGGTATTTACTTCTCGGTCTTCTCCTTGGTCTCTTCCCTTCGATCTTGCCAGTTGTCACCAAGTTCTCCAAGTCACATATATTGATATTGATATTACCATGTAAACATAACATATTGTACATTCATGTGATTAAGCTGTCTAGTATATATTTTAAGTCAAAGAATGTATTATATGTGCTTCCAACATTCAAGTTATCAAGTATATGCATTGAACTTACCATCGAGTTTCCACATTATTGTTTTACTCTCTAAGTTGTCTAGTACAGGGTGTAGTTTTAATGACTGTGTAGTGTTTGAAAATATTGCTGGTCCAAGTTTTGTATTTCCCTATTATGTTGCATGAAATTTACAGCGGGTGAATACAAAACGTGAACCGGTAATATTTTCAAACACTGGACAGTCATTACAGATACACCCTATTCTTTTCAAACAACAGACGGCTAAAATAAAAGAAGTATATAAAAACAAACATTAAGGTCCAACTCGACGTTATAAAAAACATTAACAACGATAAAATGCTTTGTTTCTGCTGTTTCCACAAGTGCCAGCCCCCTCGCACACACAGACACATGTACTACACTATCGGGTGGGAAGAGAACCATCTATTACTGTCCGTGTGGCATATTATTCATTGGACATTTGTTTCTGACAATTGCAATTTTGACCTTTTTATTGCGAACGCTCTCTTTGAACTCAAGCGTAGTCCATACACACTACTTCTAGTAGTGCTAGACTTAATTTTGACGTGGATTAGCTTTACCTATCAACAGTGTCCCTCGCCATTAGGCGAACCCACACCGACTTCAGAGGTACTTGTATATGAACGTCGCCAAGTCAAGAACGGTAGGTCAACATTTTAGTCCAACTGTCCTGTGTATGGGTTGAACCCGCTACCTCGGCATCAGGGCACGGGATGTTTAAGAGCACATGTTCTTATCCATTCGGCCATGCCGACATACCACACACAGGTTCATACCTAGGAAACAATACATTCATTCAATTAAATGTTTCAGTAATGTATAGAGATCCTTATCGGCTCTGTGGCGTAGGAGTTATGAATTCAATGCGTAATACTGCATATCACGATCGAAATAGCCCTGCGCACGATTTGGAAGCAGACAGCATCGCATTGGCTTTTATACAATTGTATGAATGCCAGTCATTTAGAAAACAATGGCAAACTACTTAACGTAAACTTGCCCAGGAATCACAAACAGCTAAAAAAAAAAAAACTACTGAAGCTGACTGCACATCCTGTAAAGAATGTACAACTAACTTTTATTAGAGATCGTTAATTAAAAAGCATAACATTTTAAAAAAGAAGCAGAGTCAGTTTCACCACGACGGTGGACACAGGCATTTAACCTGAGTTAGAAAATGTGTAAGGCAAGAGACCTGGTGTAGGATTAAGAATCATGTCGGCGGATCGTGTTGAGTGCGATTTTCGGCACATGACTTGTAATACGATGACGTTTGTTTCTGAAAAATCGATTCTATAAGCATGTACATAAGCGGAACACTACAACTGAGACACAATATACAACATCTGCAACCATTATAACTGACGTGCATTTAAAGAGCTTTTCTTTCAACATTACTTCATGCATCGATATGAAGAGAACCACAGCGAGAGAGAATCAATGGCAAAATACGCTCAATTAAAATATATCTACACGATTGTTAGGTGACGCTTCACATGATCGATCTTTGGCAAGAACTTGGGTGGAAGAAAAAAAAACAGCTTATGAAATATATGACATTAATAAGAAATGTAATAAATGTGCTACAGATAAAACGGTGAATCAAGGTAAACAATTAAAATTAAGCACGAAGAAAATAAAATAAAATAATTAAAAAAAATGTAGCGTAGAAGTTATCTCCAATCTGTAAAAAGAGGGAGGAACGAAAAAATAATACCAGGGTTGTTCAGAAAGTAATGCACCAAATCGTTTTTCTCAGCTTTCAACGACATTTTGTACTCTTCAAATATGGCACGCGTCAATTGTGTGCACAAAATTGCAACTCAACCGGCTAAATAATATGGCTGCCCTATATCGTTGAAAATGCGCTTGCTAGCAACTTCCGTTGTGAGCAGCGAATTGTGATATAATTTCTCGTTGCAGAGAAGGAAACTCTTGTGAACATTCATAAGCGTCTATGTGATGTGTATGGAAGTTTTTCAGTCGACAGGAGTACGGTCAGATGCTGGTTTCAGATAATCAAAGAATTGGGAAGTGGAGATACGGACTGCGTGATCGGCCGCGCTGTGGATGTCCTGTCACAGCCACCAACACAGAAATGTTAAGATGCGCTGAGGGGATCATTCTTACTGACTGGCGAAATACTAATCAACAGTTGGCCTTACAACTGTCTGTCAGAAATTGGAGTGCTAATGTAGTTATAAAAACTGACGGATTTTCTATGTTTGAGCAAGATGGTTTCTTCTAAGTCTAACCACCGATTGCAAAGGAAAGCAATTTCTTCTGAATTGGAGTGTTTCAGTGCTGATGGAGAGAATGTTTTGGCTAAGACTGTTATAGGTCACGAAATCTGGGCACATGATTTTGAAACTGAGACAAAAAGACAGTCAGAGTGGTATCACCCGAAATCACCTCGAAGAAAGAAATTCAAGACCACTCCTTCAGCTGGAAAGGTCATGAACACTGTCTTTTGGGACACATAAGATGTGATGCTTGCGTGATGGCGAGGGGCACTGGATAATAGAGAAAGCTAATCCATATGTAAAAATCAGCGCAGTGCACTAGAAGTAGTAGCAAGTGGATGGACTACGCTTGAGTTCAAAGTGAGTGACCGCAAAAATAAATAAATAAATAAAATAAATAAAATAAAGACATTACTGTTGATTGTTTGTGATTTACTAGGCAATGTTTGCAATCTGTAGTTTACCATGGCTTTCCGAACCGCCTGACGCTCGTGCTACCGAAATCAATGCAGCGCGGTCCCTTTGCACGTCTTCTTTTGATATGCAACATATTTTATGTTGAATAGCTGTGATAAATGTCCATATACATCTGCCTCCACCTTCCTCCCCCACTCTTGTCAAGCATTTTTCGACATAATTCCTATATTTTTATTCCATGTCTTGTGTGTAGGTTTTGGGAATTTACAGTTTTATGCCGCTTAAGTCTTTGTTAAAAGATATTTTAAGATTTGCTGCTGTCAATACTCCAGCAATGACTTTCTTCTCTGACCATTTTAAAACTAACAGGTTATAATGTTGAGATGTTCGACATTGCACCTGGTTGTATCCCGTATGGCTCAGTATCAATCCACAGAGCAACCTGTCGAAAGTGTAGCGTAGAGCACGATCTCGTCTCTTCAGCCCCGACCCTCAGGAGTCTGTGAACAAAATTAGACATGTGAACGGATTTAATCGGTCAGGTCACGAACCCACAATCTTCGCAGCAAGGTAGGTGGTTTAACCACTACCCAGATGATAACGCCCCCTCCCCCACTCCATACTATCCGTATTGTGTTTGACATGTTCTTCTATATGGATGAGTATTCTGTATGGATGAGTATTCTGTATGGATGAGTATTCTGGGCATCAAGTTATGCATTGTTTGTTCCTTCGCTTTGAACTGGAGTGTAGTCCATGCTGGACTGATGTTCTTGCGTGTGGGCTATCTTTCCCTATTACCAATGTCCCTTGCCATTAGGCGAACCCACTCCGACTTCAGAGGTCCTTGTAGTTTACGCCCTCATGTTAAGAACGAGAAGACAACATGTTAGTCAAATAGACCGGCGTAGGAGTTGAACCCTCTACCTCGCCATTAGCACACAGGAAGTTTAAGATCAAGTGCCCTTATCCATTCGGTTATGTTGACTTCTGGTAGCCCAGCTCAGTGATCAAATGGTGAAGAAATGCGAGGTACCAGAGATGTCGATTTCTTAGCAGAGCACCCACAAATCTTATCCAGAGTACTACCGCTGGTTTGATTAACTGGTTAGTACAAAAACAAAATCCCAACCCAAATAGTACGCCTTCAACTTCCTGCAAAGGACACAATTATCCTTACGATCTAAGCACTATCCTATATATAGATTACAGATGTACCTACGAACATCCTTTTTTCTACTAAACGGTATAATTTTCTAAAATCATAAATACACACCACCCCCTTAAATATGTACAGTTTGAACAAACTTATTTGATGGTATTCAATTTGGTCCTGACATGGTACTTGTACCAGTCCGCCACAACCGTATAAAGTGCCGACATTTTCTTTAAATGCAGTGTTCAGTATATAAAACATACGTGTATGTCGCAGTCTCTATGTTATCGATTGTACGGTTTCTTTAAAAAAAGAATGATGAGTTTTGACGGAAGCCGGTGAATGTGATTGTGTGCTGAAATATTGAAAGGTTAACATCTTTAGTTAGTGTACGTGCTTCTTTCTGTGGTGGTGTTTGCTAGTTGCACTTATTGTATCATCGGAGACGTTTTGAGTGTACGTAAGATATTTACAGTGTTTAGGTTGTGGTGTTGGTTCCTATACATGCAGTTATACTTGTGTTTAGGTTTTAGGAGATCTACGAACTTGTGGGTGTTGATAATGTGTAGGATAATTCTCTCTCTCTCTCTCTCTCTCTCTCTCTCTCTCTCTCTCTCTCAATCTCTCTCTCAATCTCCTCTCTCTCTCTCTCTCTCTCTCAATCTCTCTCTCTCTCTCTCTCTCTCTCTCTATTTATGCATATATCTGTCTATATCTATCCCACTCACTCTCTCTCTCTCCTCTCTGCCTTTTCTTTATTCCTCCAAACTCTCTGCTCCTCTCATCTCGTCTCTCTCCATCTGTCCTCTCTCTTCCACGTCCTCTCTATCTTTTCTCTCTTCCTCTAAACTATCGAATCTCTTGCTAACCGTCTCTCGTTTCTCTCCCTCTCCGCTAGTTTCTCTGTTCTCCCTCTCTGGCATGTCTCTCTTCCTCTAATTTCTCTCCCTCTATGTCTTTTCTCTTGTCCAATAATTTTCTCCTCTCTGTTTTTTCTCTCTTCCTCTAATTTCTCTTCCTCTATCACCTCTCTTTATACATCTCTAGTCTCTCTCTCTCTCTCCTCTCTCTCTCTCTCTCTCTTCACTAGTCCTCTCTTCCTCTCTCTTCTCTCGCTCCTTATCTGTTTTTTTCTCTTCCCCGAACTCTCTCACTCTCTTTCCTCTCACTATCCACCTGTCTCCCTCTTCACTCTTCATCTCTTTGTTCCTCTTCCTTCCTCTGTCTGTCTGTTTGTTTGTCTGTCTGTCTGTCTCTCTCTCTCTCTCTCTCTCTCTCTCTCTCTCTCTCTCTCGTCTCTCTCTCTCTCTCTCTCTCTCCTCGCGCTATCTCTTTGTTTCTCCATCGCTCTCTGTGTGTCGATATATTCTAAAAGAATGATGCTTGCTTCACTGTTCCTTATGTCTTTCTAATTTCATCAATGTCTTCTAATTTCCCTTTAGCATTGTTTGTCGTGACATTGTTTTACCCCTTAAATATTTACGAAACTGTTGGTCACTTCTTTATATATGTCCTATTAGTTCTGATTTCATTCCCAGATTCTATAGAGCATTCTTATCTGCTTGCCATTGTTTTGACGAAAGGAAACCTAGAAACTATATAGCCACAAATGTAAGGCCTCTTTTCGATTTACAAAATCAAGTTTCATTGTCATGCTTTTTACTAGTGTGTAGGGAGTATATATTAAGATTTGCTTTTCCTTATTGTTTTATAGTAATTATTAATTTTTTTAATGTTTATATATATATATATATATATATATATATATATATATATATATATATATATATATATATATATTGCCTAGTGTTTCCCACTTTCAGCTAATGTCTCTAGATTCTCTACTTTACATCTTTTGTTTTTATAAAACACACACGCAAACGCACGCGCACACGCACACACACACAACACGCACACACACACAACACGCACGCGCACACGCACACACACACAACACACAACACACACACACATATATATATATATATATATATATATATATATATATATATATATATATATGTGTGTGTGTGTGTGTGGTGTGTGTGTGTGTGTTATAACAACAAAAGATGCAAAGTAGAGAATCTAGAGACATTAGCTGCATGTGGGAAACACTAGGCAAGACAGACAGAGGAAGGTAGGAAAGTAGAGACAGATGTTCGTGGTAAACTTACACAACTGGGCAATAAATAATAGTATTTACAACATTAACTTCATCAATACATCAATACAGCAACACATTAAACCCTCATAACACAATACATCAAATGACTGAGGAGAGTCATGATAACTTACGTCTGCTCTAAATCAGGCACTTAGTGAATATATGTATATATTTTAAACTCTGTATTGTGTTTCACCTTCTATCCTCACAAATGTAATACTCATTGAACAAAGACGTAGCATTCAAACAAATTTAGCTTTCCGAACTTAAACACACAATAGTGGCACAATTGATGTTTTCCTGATAATTACGGCATTCGGGTCGGTCGAGCCTCATACAATTGGTACCTGATATTTCAGTGATATGTCTGGGAAGGAATAGCAATGAGAAAAGGATCCTTCCACCCTACTGCATTATGTTGTGACCAATGAAGACTTCACATCCCTGCCAGTTTCTATCATGTGAGTACTTTTCTTCTTCCATTCCATAGTGACGTTGCTGGGTCGTCGGGTTGCCGCTGTGTACTCATTGGTGCTAGAGCTATTCGACTGCTTTCTGTCTTCAGGAATACGTCTGACTGTAGCAAATTGTCTATTCTTCACCACGTTAGGTGTAGGAATTCTGATTGTATACCACTTTCATGTCTTCATATTAGTTTTCCAGTCTATCCAATATTGGTTCATAGGCCCTCAGCCAACTGACGTCAAGCCGTGCTATCTTTGTTATCCATTGTAGCTCCCTCCATGTCGTCACCATATATTTCAACTCTGTCTTTAATTCCTTTCTCCGTGTGTTTTTAATTATCCAGCTATTTCTGTAGTTTCCAGAACCTGGTGTATCTAGTTATAGTACCCTCATCTTTTCCCAGAATGTATCCTTTCCAGCGGCAGCATCGTTTCCTCACTTCTTGATTCCCTGGGGTGTGTTAAGTTCTCTCCGTGAGCTCCACACGTTAGCGCCGACTTAACATTAGACTTAGATATTCTAAGTGTGGCACTAAGTTTAAGTTTCCTTTGATCAGTGCTATGAAAGCCTTTTGGTTCTTATTCTAATGTCTCTATCTGTTCTCCCGCCCCTGTCCACGTTGGTACACAAATAGATATATGATTTCACCTTTTGAGGGGGGTGTGGGTTGTTATTTGCTTCTTTATCATATCTACCCCGAGAATAATGTTGGACAGTAAATGGTGGCGCTCTTCTCCGACACTTCAAGCATGTTTTTAACGTGTCGTGACGTACAGAAGCAATTTCTGATCATCTGCAAATGTATTCATTCGCTCTCTAACAAACGCGTTTGTATTATAATCTATATATATACGAAAAACGTTCTATTTGCATGCTTAATTGATTATGAAAATATATTCCACTGAAGTACATGTTTATGATCCTAGAGCGAATAAACATAGATTGATCTACAGTGTGTACATTGCACAAGAGGCAGGTATATCAATTAAGATAGAAACACAAAACAAACATCAATTAGGAGACGAGTATGTCAGGGATGTTTGCTACTTCCAGGACTATTTGATACTTACACAGAATTGATGATGACAAAAGCAATCAATGGACAGGGAGTGTAAATAAATGGAGAGCGCCGTTTTGGTACAATAAAATGTATAGATACTAAGAGAAACAGTACATTCACTCGATTTATTATTAATAAATCTTAAATAACACAATATAATATAATACACATTAGTGCATAGAAGACACAATCAAAAGCAATAGCAAGGACTCCTCTAGCACTACAGCTGGAAATGACCAACATAGAGAACAATTAATGACATTTACACATTGATGAAGAGAAATCTTGTGTCCAATTTACACATTGATGAAGAGAAATCTTGTCCAATGCTTTGTGTTCTGCATGTATGCATTTGCGTGTTTACAAAAATGTTGGAATAATTTATATCTCAGAGGAAAGCACGGCTATTAATTCAAAACGTACTGCGTGTATAATGATATCAAAACGTATAAGGATATCAAAACAACTTATAAAGATGGAATCCTCATTTCTTTTCGTAATTCGTACGCTGCACTCGACGAACAATAAACGAGTACTCAAAGACATCGAGGCTAGGGCAAGTATACATTTAAAACCGGGGTTGTGACGGCTGAAAGATTTTGCACTGACTCTACGATTACCACGGAGATAACATTGTTCCACACTCAAACAATAACAGAAATTGTGTGTGATATGTAGTTCAGCCAAATTTTATTAATCTATTCATTTCGTATGATGTATAATTACACAGGTCTGCCGAGATGGAGCTAACTATTCCAGGCAATAAATCGTGCCATCTGTTGTATATTGTTTCTGTGTTTAAAAGTGTGGAATCATATTGCAACTGTGCGTTTGATATGGCCTTATCTGATCCTATTTGGTCGAGACTTCTACCATATTTGTATCTGTCAATATGGTGATGATCTCAGTTTGGGGAATCTGGGGTTTTAACCTCCTCCTATAACTTTAGCGTTCAAACATGCTAAAACTTCATGCCATGACTAACGCCATCTTCTCATCTATTATATTTGGTCTTTGTGTATCTTTCTCAAATAAAAGCCGTTACTTGATTCAGTCTTAGAAAAGCATTACAAACATCATTAACAATACATTAACATTTAAGAAGATCCACTTCACTGCACCTGGTTTGCCCATCTCGCTCAGTAGGGCAGCTAACGGCCTGCCAACAGTATGGCGCTGTCACAAACTCCGTAGCTCCTGTGACCACATATTAGGGTCGCTAGCAAGATTCACTACCCACACGAACTATGGCATCGGAAAACGAATCCACACAAAGCGGAGAGCCTAACCCCCTTGACCCCCCCCCCCCCCCCCCACAATCCCTGCAGTGCAAGCATCATTATTAATCACAACAGTGGTATGGTATCGTGGCGCTAATGCCCCTTGCTGCTTATAAAGTCTTTATATAATTCGATGTAATACAATGGTATAGTGGTCAATGCTCTTGTTTAGTGACACAGTGACCAGGATACAATACTCATCATTTGCAGGCAGGGGTGTATTCACGAATTAGAAAATTTCTAAGGTCGACTCAATCTCGTAAAACAGGAACAGGATACATCAGAAACTTTCTTGAAATAAAGTTCTTCAGATCTGTGTTTGTAACCTCAGAATATCCAACGTTAAGTATAGCGAAACAAGGGACTCTCATTTTGATATGCTAATTGTCCGGGAAGTGAGAAGAGGATCTGAATGACACTCAACCCTAGAGAAAATTGCAAGCGGACTTCCAGTCAGGGTGCAACTTGTACCGTCGGTATGGCAACTCTTCTTTGGGTACCGAAGAAGGGAACAGAGCAGTGTGGGAATGTCACGAATGCCAGGATGTTGATTATTTTTTATTTGCACCTCTCACTTTGAACAGAGCGTAGTCCATACACGTACTTCTACGTCTAAGGGGGTGGGGGATGAGTGGTCTCGAGGTATGGTTTCGGCCTCGAGTGCTGGATGTTGCTCCGTCGACTTAACTAAACTACTACGTCTAGTGCGATGGACTGATTTTTGCGTGTCGATGAGCTTTCCCTATAACTAGTATCCCTCGTCATCAGGCAAAACTTCTCCGCTATCTAAGGAACTAGTAATTTACGTCCCCAAGTCAATGACGAAACGTCAATATTATGATCCAACTGACTAGAGTAGGGGTTGAACCCGCTATCTCGGCATCAGCCGCCCAGAAGTATAAAATCGAAAGCTCTTATCTGTTCGATCATGCTAACCTCAACATTAATTCTTGATTGGATTGTTCATATTTCGCTCAGAATGCTGTGACGACTATGTTATGTGTCATTGCATGTTGACCATACTAATTTTAAAGGGTCAATCCCTGGTTAGTGAACTGGATAGCGGCCGTCCTGCATTCTCGTCAGGTTGCTCTCCGTCTGGGCGCATGGACCTCAGAGCCACATATTTTAACCCCGGGACTGCCACAGGGATCTGCAATCTCACCGGTGCTCTTTAATGTGTATACGAGCAAGATTGCATACCTAGAAGCACCAGGGGTTGGAAGGATTCTAACATTTGCAGATGATATTCTTGCATACAGGCAGTGGAGAAATAGGGATCAAACAGCCCAGGAGCTACAGGTGACATTAGACAAAGTGATTGACTGGTGCACTGAAATGAGTGCTGTCATCAACCCGGAAAAGACGGCTGTGTTGTGGTGCTCTCTGGACAACAGGATTGTGAGAGATGATGCCCCAAGCCTCACGATAGATGGTCGAAGCGTCAACAGAGAGAACAAACTGACGTATCTGGGAATCACATTTGACAGGAGTCTGTCCTTCAAGGACCATGTGGAGACGGTTGTGACAAGATCTCAAAAGGGACTCAATGCACTTAAAATTATGGCTGCAATGGACACAGAGCAGAGAATGCTCTTCACACTATACCAGCACTTGATCCTCTCAGTGATTGATTATGGACTAGGACTTCTCACTGTCTCAAAGAGTCAGCTGGTGAGATTGGAGCGCATACAGAATGAAGCTATGCGGGTCATTCTGGGATGCACCAGAGACACTCCAGTAGTGTGTATGCGTTACATCCTTGGTCTGCCTACTGTTGCTGGTAGGCACAAGGTGATGCAAGCGAAGGCATACCTCAGAGTAGCTGCAGACACAGATCACCCATTGCATGAGGCGCTGGACGTAGTTAAGGGTCAGAGACTGATAAGAGGGAAATCATGGATGGCTCAGGCGGAGGATACGATCAGACAGGTGTGCCCCTTGGAGAACATTAGGCGAGGAGAGGAGTGGGTCAGAGTGCCAGCCGTGCAGTCAGACTTGTGCAGAGTTATAATCACATTGAGCCGGGAGTGCAGGGAGTGGTCAGCAGGGGCCACGGAACTGGAAATTCAGCAACTAATTCAGGAAAATTCTCGCCCGGGTGATGTGATTATCTACAAGGATGGGTCGGTGTTGAGAGGTAGGAGAAGTGCTTGGGGATTCTTGGCAAAAACTAATGGTCGGCGTTTGGTGCAGGAGAGCCTGGCGTATGATGACACTACATCTAGCTTAAGAATGGAGGTGGAGGCGGTCAGTGCAGCTTTCCGCTGGATAGAAAACACGATACATACACATATTGTGATTGTAACTGACTCAGAAAGCATGCTGAGAAGGGTGAGAACAGGCAAGCTTCGTGCAGAGTGGCTTGCTTCGCTTCGGAGGTCACGGGTAGCAAGCATCACCTGGATCTTTTCTCCAGGGCATGCCGGTGTGCTGGGGAGTGAACAGGCGGACAGATTGGCTGGCTCGGCAGAACTTGGTGGAGTACTGATGCATGACAAGGCAGATGTGGTTGCGGCCTTGTGGGAGCACGTGTACACCTCGGAGGAGCAAATGGATCACCATAGTCTGGTTAGAATGAGGCAGCGAGGAGTGACGAGGGGATCTGGCCGACGCTCGACGCTCAGAGGAAAGGCGAGACGGACATATAATCAGATTGCTACTGGAACTATTAGTGTTGGAACTCTTCGCTGGTTGCTGAGGATGGGGACGGAGCGCTTATGGGAATGTCCCGAATGCTGTGATGTCGGTTCCTAGATCAATCAATCAATCATTTTAAAGAATAACGTAATACGTGCATTGGTTGAACATTTCTAGTGATAACTAGTAGACGGGGTAAATATTGCCAGTATGGACAAATGTACCACGTCGAAGCAATTAAGAGTCTCCTGGAGTGAGATTAAGCCAACCACTTGTGCGTTGTTGCAATTACCGGATGGTTGCCATGTTGACATTTCTGACATGATTCCGTCGACTTTGTGAAATGTAGTAATTCTTGTTGCATTTATAGAAGCACTAAATATCATATCAGTGATTGTGTGTTCCAATCCCTGTCGCTGTGGATTATGTAAAATTGTTCTCTGTGGTCAGCTTAAATGTTGGCCAGGACATGTCCAGGGAAATAAAGACGGCCGGTGTGATATTGACCACATCACATATCGAGTTACGATTGATGTATTAGTATATGATGTTGTCTTAATTTGGAGAAAACTCTTAAAGGCGCTTAAAGGGTCTTTACCTATTTACCAACAGAATGTGTGCAATAAGGGGTGCATTTTTAATTACTGTGCAGTGTTTCAAAATATTGCAGGCCCAAGTTTTGCATTCACCCTCTATAAAGTTATTGCTACATAATAGGTAAATACAAAACTTAGACCGGCAATATTTTCAAACACTGCATAGTCATTAACAATACACCCTGTGTGTCACAAAGACAAAGAAAGTTACATGGGGGGGGGGGGGGGGGGGGGGGGGGGAAGGAGCAAATAGACAAACTGAGAGACAGACAGTCAGACATACCGACAGACGGACAATTTTCTTACTCAGTGTGAAACTATAAATTAATCTGTTCCTCGTCACATGACACCAGAGTCTCAGCTCAGCCCGCGAACTCCGCAACTCCGGCAGAGATGCTACTGTCTATATAAGAGACTCTACCCACACGCGTGTTATGGTATGGGTAGGTTTTTATGATTGTGAAATACTGCCAGAGTAATGAAGGTGATATACAACACATGGTCTCAGAATTGCTGGATCTTAGTATTATATTTGTATATTGTATTCTTTCTGTAATGTAACATAAATGCATTTAGTTGAGTTGAACTGAGTTAAGCAAAGACATCACTGCACCCAGGACATTCCCACACGCGCTCCATCCCGTCGTTCAACAGCCAGCGAAGAGTAATATTGATAATGGTTAAAACTGCCATCTGCTTGAAAGTGCTCCTGGCCTTCCCTCTCAGTTTTGAGATGCGTCCCGAACCCCTGCCGATCTCCCACCATACCATTCTCTGAACATGCGGGTGCTTAGTCTGTTCCACCGCTTTCTCCCAACTTGTATATACGAATATGCGGCTAGCACCTTATGACAAATACGCGTATAGACGTGTTATAAGTAGTATTGTCTCATTTACTTTAGCTGTGTGTGTTATACGAAATCACTGTTATATTGAAAATCCTAATGATTCAGTCCCACCCATCGCATGATGTGTTATTTAGCTCTTGACCGTGAGTCTTAAATTTCATGTTGTCTAATTTCAGTGCATTCTGAAGAAATATGTCTACCTCACTGACAACTTCCGTTCTTTTTATGTTCCCACAAAATGTGTGGCGTTGCAGTAGTCATGCCTCTTATTTACAAGTTCATCAGTATACTATACCACTCCACTACGGCCCGATGTATTTGTTATTACACTTATGGTTAGTTATTATGAAAAATATCTAAACACTATGATGCTATGTTAATGCCTAGATGCGAACTCTATCCATATTCAACAGTTGTACAGTCGGACGCCGGTTCGACGTCTGCTTGTTACTTGCTAAAGTGAAGGAAAGATTGGTCACCCATTCTTCCCTGCTCTCACACTACAATATACGATGATGTTATCGCACAGGAGACCAAGTGCAGGAAACTTCTTCGTGGCAATGTTAAATGCGAGCGCCCTAGCGTAGTTGATAGGAAACTGTGCCGACAGTGTCAAGGGCGTGGTCAGACGTGGGTTTGACGTTTGATTGTGCCTGATGAAGTTGGGGAAGACTGGACACATGTTGCCTCGTGCATTAAGGCCTGCAAAATGTGATGGCCGTATCCCATCACTGACCAGTAACAGGAAACAGATGTGAAACAATGTTATGGTGCTATGTTAATGTCTAGATGTGAGTTATATCCAGTTTCCACAGTTATAAGTTCAGGTGGGTGAACTAAGCAAATGAAGTCACCTCTTGTTTGGTTGGCTGAGATTTGAAATATACTTATTCCTTAAGAGAGGCCATCAGTTCGAATCCTAATATGGTCATTACTGCTTTCAATGTTTATGTTGCTTAGTATGTCCTCTAATTTATATTTCTTTCCTCTACTAATCTAAGTGTCAATAGATACTTGCGTATTTATTTCTCATGCTAATGCTGTGGACTCAATTGTTTCCCCAAACATTGATATGAACTGAATGTGTGCAACGCTGAGTGGGGTATTAATGCACAATAAGGCAGATGTGGTCATAACCCTTAGCGATCATATGCAGCGTCTGGAAGAACATACACACCATCATTTCCTGGAGAGAATCAGTAACCAGGGAGGCCAAAGGATCTGGCTGACGCTCAGTACTCCTAGGAAAGGCCATACGGATACTTAATCTGCCTACAACTCGTACAATCATTATATGGACTTTTCGCCCGCTGGTTGTTGACAATAATGAAGGAGCGCGTATGAAAATCACCCGAGTGCTGTGATGTTGGTTTTTGACCCAAATATCTCAGCTCTATTTGTTGACATGTAATTACCAACCAATAACAAAGAAAATGTTCAGATAGCCTAGTAGCAGATATTTAAGCCGACCTAATGAGGTGTGGGTGCTGATTAATTTCCTCGCAGCCCTTAAAACGTTTATAATGCGCTAAGACATTTTTAATTCTCACCATCATCATTGCCGCAAATATAATTTTTTTTTTTTTTTTAAATTCGCATATCCTTTACAGGATATCGCTGTCAACAGCAGCATCTTTCAGCTGTCTCTTGATTTCCTGGCAAGATTACGCTCAGTAGTTTGCCATTGCTTTCTGAGCGGCCGGCTCAGTTATCCCCCAAGTCACCAGCGGGGGTCGAACCGCATCCAGCTCTCGCCTGCTACGAGACTCTGCGTGATAAACGGGATTACAGAGGAAGTGTTGTAACCCCTCGGCCAGAGAGACCGACAAATATAAATTACAGCATTAAAATCACCAGCATTGTTTTAATTAAGAATGACCATATTATTAGTAAAATAACGCAATAGTCAGTGCATTTTCTGTTTTCATCTTCTTTCTTGCTCCAAAGAATGTCACTTGTTCTATTCATTATGATATTTCTGTCACCATTGTTTGATTGTTAATCTTCTCTGTCTCCTCCTCCGCCGCCTCCTCCGCCGCCTCCTCCGCCTAGTCCTTCCTCTTCTTCTTCGTCATCATCTTCTTACCCTCCTCCTCTTCTTCCTCCACCTTCTCCTCCCCTCCTCTTTTCTTGTTCTTGTTCTTCTTCCTCTCTTTAGCTTCACTTTCTTCCCGGCGTTTATCTTTACAAACGTTTTAATCGTTCTTTCGTCATGTTTTCATTATTATTTGTGTTGTCTTCATCTTGGCTTATATTTTCCTCTTTTTATCATCTATTACATCGTTCGTGTCTTTATCTACTACATCCCCCTTGTCTTCGTCCAGTATATCTTCCTCTTTTTCAGCTACTATATTGTCATTGTCTTCATCTCCTACATCTTCCTTGTCTTCATCTCCTATATCTTCCTTGTCTTCATCTCCTACATCTTCCTTGTCTTCATCTCCTACATCTTCCTTGTCTTCATCTCCTACATCTTCCTTGTCTTCATCTCCTATATCTTCCTTGTCTTCATCTCCTACATCTTCCTTGTCTTCATCTCCTACATCTTCCTTGTCTTCATCTCCTACATCTTCCTTGTCTTAATCTCCTACATCTTCCTTGTCTTCATCTCCTACATCTTCCTTGTCTTCATCTCCTACATCTTCCTTGTCTTCATCTCCTACATCTTCCTTGTCTTCATCTCCTACATCTTCCTTGTCTTCATCTCCTATATCTTCCTTGTCTTCATCTACTACATCTTCCTTGTCTTCATCTCCTATATCTTCCTTGTCTTCATCTCCTACATCTTCCTTGTCTTCATCTCCTACATCTTCCTTGTCTTCATCTCCTACATCTTCCTTGTCTTCATCTCCTACATCTTCCTTGTCTTCATCTCCTACATCTTCCTTGTCTTCATCTCCTACATCTTCCTTGTCTTCATCTCCTACATCTTCCTTGTCTTCATCTCCTACATCTTCCTTGTCTTCATCTCCTACATCTTCCTTGTCTTCATCTCCTACATCTTCCTTGTCTTCATCTCCTACATCTTCCTTGTCTTCATCTCCTACATCTTCCTTGTCTTCATCTCCTACATCTTCCTTGTCTTCATCTCCTACATCTTCCTTGTCTTCATCTCCTACATCTTCCTTGTCTTCATCTCCTACATCTTCCTTGTCTTCATCTCCTACATCTTCCTTGTCTTCATCTCCTACATCTTCCTTGTCTTAATCTCCTACATCTTCCTTGTCTTCATCTCCTACATCTTCCTTGTCTTCATCTCCTACATCTTCCTTGTCTTCATCTCCTACATCTTCCTTGTCTTCATCTCCTACATCTTCCTTGTCTTCATCTCCTATATCTTCCTTGTCTTCATCTACTACATCTTCCTTGTCTTCATCTCCTATATCTTCCTTGTCTTCATCTCCTACATCTTCCTTGTCTTCATCTCCTACATCTTCCTTGTCTTCATCTCCTACATCTTCCTTGTCTTCATCTCCTACATCTTCCTTGTCTTCATCTCCTACATCTTCCTTGTCTTCATCTCCTACATCTTCCTTGTCTTCATCTCCTACATCTTCCTTGTCTTCATCTACTACATCTTCCTTGTCTTCATCTACTATATCTTCCTTGTCTTCATCTCCTACATCTTCCTTGTCTTCATCTACTACATCTTCCTTGTCTTCATCTACTACATCTTCCTTGTCTTCATCTACTACATCTTCCTTGTCTTCATCTACTACATCTTCCTTGTCTTCATCTACTACATCTTCCTTGTCTTCATCTCCTACATCTTCCTTGTCTTCATCTCCTACATCTTCCTTGTCTTCATCTCCTACATCTTCCTTGTCTTCATCTACTACATCTTCCTTGTCTTCATCTCCTACATCTTCCTTGTCTTCATCTCCTACATCTTCCTTGTCTTCATCTCCTACATCTTCCTTGTCTTCATCTCCTACATCTTCCTTGTCTTCATCTCCTACATCTTCCTTGTCTTCATCTCCTACATCTTCCTTGTCTTCATCTACTACATCTTCCTTGTCTTCATCTACTACATCTTCCTTGTCTTCATCTACTACATCTTCCTTGTCTTCATCTCCTACATCTTCCTTGTCTTCATCTCCTACATCTTCCTTGTCTTCATCTCCTACATCTTCCTTGTCTTCATCTACTACATCTTCCTTGTCTTCATCTCCTACATCTTCCTTGTCTTCATCTACTACATCTTCCTTGTCTTCATCTCCTACATCTTCCTTGTCTTCATCTCCTACATCTTCCTTGTCTTCATCTCCTACATCTTCCTTGTCTTCATCTACTACATCTTCCTTGTCTTCATCTACTATATCTTCCTTGTCTTCATCTCCTACATCTTCCTTGTCTTCATCTCCTACATCTTCCTTGTCTTCATCTACTACATCTTCCTTGTCTTCATCTCCTACATCTTCCTTGTCTTCATCTCCTACATCTTCCTTGTCTTCATCTACTACATCTTCCTTGTCTTCATCTCCTACATCTTCCTTGTCTTCATCTACTACATCTTCCTTGTCTTCATCTACTACATCTTCCTTGACTTCATCTCCTACATCTTCCTTGTCTTCATCTACTATATCTTCCTTGTCTTCATCTCCTACATCTTCCTTGTCTTCATCTACTACATCTTCCTTGTCTTTATCTAATATATGTTCTTCGTCTTCATCTCCTATATCTTCCTTGTCTTCATCTCCTATATCTTCCTTGTCTTCATCTACTACATCTTCCTTGTCTTCATCTCCTATATCTTCCTTGTCTTCATCTCCTATATCTTCCTTGTCTTCATCTCCTACATCTTCCTTGTCTTCATCTCCTATATCTTCCTTGTCTTCATCTCCTATATCTTCCTTGTCTTCATCTACTACATCTTCCTTGTCTTCATCTACTATATCTTCCTCGTCTGCAGCTATCTTCATCTACTATATCTTCCTTGTCTTCATCTCCTACATCTTCCTTGTCTTCATCTACTACATCTTCCTTGTCTTCATCTCCTATATCTTCCTTGTCTTCATCTCCTACATCTTCCTTGTCTTCATCTCCTATATCTTCCTTGTCTTCATCTACTACATCTTCCTTGTCTTCATCTACTATATCTTCCTCGTCTGCAGCTATCTTCATCTACTATATCTTCCTCGTCTGCAGCTATCTTCATCTACTATATCTTCCTCGTCTGCAGCTATCTTCATCTACTATATCTTCCTCGTCTGCAGCTATCTTCATCTACTATATCTTCCTCGTCTGCAGCTATCTTCATCTACTATATCTTCCTCGTCTGCACCTATTATATTGTCATTGTTTCCATCTCCTTTATCTTCATTGTCTTCGTCTATTATATCTTCCTCGTATTCAGCTATAGTGTCCTTGTCCTCATCTACTATATCTTCCTCGTCTTCATCTACTCCACTAATTTCTTGATGGTGGTGATATGGGAGCTCATTCCCTTCATTGGCATTACGGTGGACTTAAACGTTTGCCTCTATTTCAGAAGACAACGGCAAACGTCTCAACGTAAAATTTCCTAAAAGTCAAGGTCCTGCAAGGGACTTGCAACATAATCTACTCCCATACTTTCGCCAAAGCCTCCCACCTTCTGTCTAACTGGTACAGGAACTGATATGGCCAGAATCACTGAAGCCCACATTTCTTTTCAAGACAACTCCTCCTATATTTTAGACTGGGTCAACCTGGAAGCTGGGTTTAATTTTTAAAATTCAAATCGACCCCGATGCGGATCGAACCCATGACCTGGAGACTGATAAGCTAGCTTCTAGCCACTACCCTAGCGCAGCTTCCTCGCGGCTTGGGTAAAAGTTGGTTGCATCTCCTGTACAGGATTCAGCAGTAAATAAACTCCAGCATTGTTGTCTGTATGTGATTCCTGGGCCAGTTTACGTTCACTAGTTTGCCATTACTTTCTGAACGACAAGAACTCATACCATTGTATGGAAACCAACACAAATCCAAATCGCCAGCAGCTGTGTATCGAACATAGTTTGCAGTTTTACGATTTGCACTTGTAACCTCTTCGTGACAGAGCCGGAACATCTTGGTAAACAGTCTAACTTCAGACTTCGAGTACTATTTTCCATATATCACAAACTAGAAAAATAATGTAGAATCCATATCTGTATGTCTTCCACCCCAACTGGCGCAAATTGAATAACCACTGACAGAGTAGCAGACATATCTGAAAAAATACGCCTGGCTGCCAACAGAATATGAAACTGACGCTTAGTGTGGAGAGGATGTTCATTAGACTTACGGTTTTCAAATGGATGGCCCCGCGACCCGCGAAATCGTGACAATAATTCGTATATTACTACTGCAGATGTCAGATGGGAGCGAAAGGTCAACAGAACAGACGAGACGGAAGAAAATCGTATCTTATTACCGAAGGATCAGTAATAGACGAGAACATTACACACGCCGCAGAGCATGCGATTCGCGTTGGAAGAATGATAAACATGAATGACACATTCCATGATTGGAAACCTGACTTATAGATTTCTTCTTCATTCTTCTCTTTCTCCTACTTCTCCCCCTGCTTTTCCTCTTTCCGCTAGCTCGCTTTGAACTCAACCGCCTTAGTCGATACACTCTACTTCTAGTAGAGCTGGACTTAATATTGCGTGTTGATTAGATTTCCTTATTAACAGTGTCCTCGTCATCAGGTGAACCCACTCCGACTTTAGAATTACTTGTAATTTACATCCTTACGTCAAGGACGAGAGGTCAACATTTTAGTCCATCTGTGCGGTGTAGAGGTTAAACCCCTTACCTCGGCATCATCACACCGGATGTTTAAGAACACGTGTTCTTATCATAATGACCTCTGCTCTTCTTCTTCTGCTTCTTCTTCTTCTTCTTCTTCTTCTTCTTCTTCTTCTTCTTCTTCTTCTTCTTCTTCTTCTTCTTCTTCTTCTTCATCTTCTCGTTATTATTATTATATTATTATTATTATTATTATTATTATTATTATATGCCTAACCTACTCCTCTCCTCTTACTCCTCCTTCATCTCATCCTCCTACTTCTTCTTTCGTCATCTCATCTTCCATAGTTTTTCCCTTTCTTAAGTGTGATGAGTTGTCTCAAGTCTGACGCGTACACGTCTTCATATCAATACTGTCTAGACCCCAGAGTTGCATCTCTCTTCATCATCATCATGTGCCATAACGATAAGAGTGAGCTGTCTTGTTTCGCCATCTTACACGATCACCAGAGTCATAGATCAACTCTGTGTTCTTGTCTCGACCATGCTATGTGGTTCTATGTGGTACTTCTCTGCCTTTTCCATATTCTTTTCGCGTCAATTTTGTCAGTTGCTACCAAGTTCTCTTTTTTATGTCTTCTCTTAACGTGCTCAAGTCAAGATGACTGTTTGCATCTAATTTCTCTAATCAGTTTATCTTTATCATTGGCTTCTTGTAGGACTTTCTCACTGGTTTTTCTTTCTGTCCATGGAATTCTTTGAATTTTCCTCAGAAATCATATATCCACTGCCATTATATATTTTGCAAATGGTCTGCTCATTGTTTACTTTTCACAATCGTACGAAAATACAAGTTCTATATAGCAGTTCAATACTCTTTTTCTCGTTGCAATTTATATCATGTTGTTGGTCAGTATGATTTTAATGTTGCAAGAGTCTACCTTTGCGATTCATGTTATAGTCTATTTAAGACACCTTCCATCAGATGTTTTGACTGTTCTAAGATAGTTATACTGATTCACTTGTTTAAGAATATTACCTTCACCCATATGTTACAGTGCGGTATTTCTTTTTTCTTAGTGATGACCATAATCTGTGTCTTCTTACAATTTATTATAATTCAAATTGTGCACTGCCACTATATGTTGTTGTTTTTTTTTTTTCATACGGTCTGCCCATTTCCACGTTTCACAATAAATCGATAGTAGAAGTTCTATATAGCACTTCATCTCTCTCTCTCTCTCTCTCTCTCTCTCTCTCTCTCTCTCTCTCTCTCTCTCTCTCTCTCTCTCTCTCTCTCTCTCTCTCTCTCTCTCTCTCTCTCTCTCTTTCTCGTTGCAATTCGCATATTTTTATGTTGCAAAAGGCTACATTT
Organism: Cepaea nemoralis; assembly: GCA_014155875.1. Lineage (NCBI taxonomy): Eukaryota > Metazoa > Mollusca > Gastropoda > Stylommatophora > Helicidae > Cepaea > Cepaea nemoralis. The sequence continues at coordinate 40,163 of JACEFZ010016238.1, forward strand.
GCAATAACGATTCTTGTTAAGTCTATTTATGTCACCTTCCATCATATGTTATTACTGTTCTAATATAGTTGTATTGGTTCACTTGTTTAAGAATACTACCATTTACCCATATGTTACAGTGGGGTATTTCTTTTTTATTAGTGATGAACATAATCTTTTTCCCTTTTTAAATTTATTCTAACCCTAGTTGTTCACCGTGTACAATAACCGTATGTACTAAATGGTGCAGATCCAGTTCATTGTCTGCAATTAATATTGCACAATCTTCATATCTAATGATGTTGATATTATGTACTCCAATGATGATTCCTCTCATATCTCCTAAATTTCTAAGAATAATTTCATTGTATAGGTAAAAACGACCCGGAGACATTACACTTCCCTATCACGCACTTATCCTAAAAGACTAATATTGACCTACTTTATCATAAATCTTTATAGGAACCTATAGAGCAAAAAGACAGTGCTAGAATAGAGACAGTGCTAGCATAGAGACGGTGCTAGCATAGAAACAGCGAAAGCATAGAGACAGTTCTAGCTTAGAGACAGTGCTAGCGTAGAGACAGTCCTAGCATAGAAACAGTACTAGTATACAGACAGTGCTAGCATATAGACAATGCTAGCATAGAGACAGAGATAGCATAGAGACAGTGCTAGCATATAGACAGTGCTAGAATACTAGCTACCATCCGGTACCAAGCCACACCGCTCCGAAGGTCCTGGGTTCGTTTCTGGACACTGTCATTCGGTTTACACGTGCAATTTTCTTTGAGACTTCTTGTGGGGAGTGAAGGAATGGATGCAGTTTGTGCTCTCTGCGACACTTTCGGAAGACCGCTCTAGTGAAAGAAATCGTGCCGAATGGGGTAAAACACGGTGGACTTGAAGAGGAACCTCTCGCATTTATACCCAGTACATAAGTTATTTAAACTACAATGTAGATAGAGCTAGGATACAAAATTGCATCTAATACAGCATAAAGGAGTCATGTATTCAGCTTTCACACCATACGTGTGAATGGTGATGGGACCATCACATTTTGTAGGTCTGAGTGCGATGCCGAATAGATGGCCGATCTGTCATTCATTTAGCAGGCTATGAGCCAAGCGCCAAACCTTCTCCTAATAGTGCCCATGGCATTGCAAGCGTCTCCCTGGCCAAGGAGTTAGCGTCTTTCTCCGTAATCCCGTAATCTCTCGTGAGTGACGTGATGAACGCGAGAATTGGTAGCGGTTCTTACGGGGTATGTGAGCCGGTCGCTCAGAAAGCAATAGCAAATTGCTGAGCGTAATCTTGTCTAGTACATCAACAGCGGGTGAAGAAATGCTGGTGTTGACTGCAATGTCCTGTAAGGGATATGAAAAAAAAACGAAAAAAAAAAAACGAGTATTCTGCAGATTTTCTCGTCGCCTGCGAACGTAAGGGATAGATTTTCCACTTATTCCTCCTACCCTCAGATTAAACCATGATGGCGTTATCAAATCTGAGACCCATAGCTGCATAATGTCCAGGGACAAATCTGGTTATAACTTTAATTACTTTAGGTGAACCAAACTAAAATAGAGACAGCGTTAAGCTACAAACTATTCCTTTTACTGTAGGTCACTTGAACTACAATTTAGACAGTGCTAGGATCAAAGATGGTATCTATTACAGTTAGTTAGTTAGTTAGTTAGTTAGTTAGTTAGTTTAGTAAGTTAGTTAGTTAGTTAGTTAGTTAGTTAGTTCGTTCGTTCGTTAGTTAGTTAGTTAGTTAGTTAGTTAGTTAGTTAGTTAGTTAGGTAGTTAGGTAGTTAGTTAGGCATGTAGTTAGTTAGTCCAGTCAGACAGTCAGTCAGTCAGTCAGTCAGTTAGTTAGTTAGTTAGTTAATTGGTTAGTTAGTTAATTGATTATTTAGTTAGTTGGTTGGTTGGTTGGTTAGTTAGTTAGTTAGTTAGTTAGTTAGTTAGTTAGTTAGTTAGTTAGTTAGTTAGTTAGTTTAGTTAGTTAGTTAGTTAGTTAGTTAGTTAGTTTAGTTTAGTTTAGTTTAGTTTAGATAGTTAGTTAGTTAGTTAGTTTAGTTTAGTTTAGTTTAGTTTAGATAGTTAGTTAGTTAGTTAGTTTAGTTTAGTTAGTTAGTTAGTTTAGTTTAGTTTAGTTTAGATAGTTAGTTAGTTAGTTAGTTGGTTTAGTTTAGTTAGTTAGTTAGTTTAGTTTAGTTTAGTTTAGATAGTTAGTTAGTTAGTTAGTTTAGTTTAGTTTAGTTAGTTAGTTAGTTAGTTAGTTTAGTTTAGTTTAGTTTAGATAGTTAGTTAGTTAGTTTAGTTAGTTAGTTAGTTAGTTAGTTAGCTAGCTAGCTAATTAGTTAGTTAGTTAGTTAGTTAGTTAGTTAGTTAGTTAGTTAGTAGTTAGTTAGGCATGTAGTTAGTTAGTCCAGTCAGACAGACAGTCAGTCAGTCAGTCAGTCAGTCAGTTAGTTAGTTAGTTAGTTATTTAGTTAGTTAGTTAATTGGTTAGTTAGTTAATTGATTAGTTAGTTAGTTAGTTGGTTGGTTAGTTAGTTAGTTGGTTAGTTGGTTGGTTGGTTTTTTGGTTGGATGGTTGGTTGGGTGGATGGTTGGTTGGTTGGTTGTTAGTTGGTTAGTTAGTTTAGTTAGTTTAGTTAGTTTAGTTAGTTTAGTTAGTTTAGTTTGTTTAGTTTGTTTAGTTAGTTTAGTTAGGTTAGTTAGGTTAGTTAAGTTAGTTAGGTTAGTTTGGTTAGTTTGGTTAGTTTGGTTAGTTTAGTTAGTTTAGTTAGTTTAGTTAGGTTAGTTAGGTTAGTTTAGTTAGTTTAGTTAGTTTAGTTACTTTAGTTACTTTAGTTAGTTAGTTTAGTTAGTTAGCTAGTTTAGTTAGTTTAGTTAGTTTAGTTAGGTTAGATAGTTAGTTTAGTTAGTTAGTTAGTTTAGTTAGTTTAGTTAGTTTAGTTAGTTTAGTTAGTTTAGTTAGTTTAGTTAGTTTAGTTAGTTTAGTTAGTTAGTTTAGTTAGTTAGTTAGTTTAGTTAGTTTAGTTAGTTTAGTTAGTTTAGTTAGTTAGTCGACAGACCACCCTAATTGCACATAAAGCTGTTCAGTCCATAAGTGCTCGGATCCTCTCCTCAGTAAATCCCACAGTGTGTAGCATCTAACGACACCAGTTTTGTGTTGGTTTATTAATCTGTTTTTTTCCTGCATAGTGTTCTTGTTTGGCCATTCCTCTTTTAACTTGCTGTTCTCGCAGTCTGACCATGGTTGTAGATTCACAGTCATCACTTGGTTCTCGCAGATGTCTTACTTCTCGTAGAGCATTCAGTATATCAGCGTGGTCTATGGCCCCTCCGCCCTCGACAGCCTTACCTGCAAGCCTTCTATCTATTACAGCACAGTTATCTATTACAGTCACTCCCACTACAAATTAGATAGCCCTAGGATACAAGATGTCGTCCATTACAAACGACAGTCCAGATTTTGCTAGGAAGCATACGTAATCCATTACTGGGTGGGTAGGTAGGTAGGTAGGTAGATAGGTAGGTAGATTGGTAGGTAGGTATAATAAGAATTGCATCTATGCATACATATAAACATACAGCCAATCAAACAGACATATACATTGCACTTGGAGGAGTCAGAAACGATGTCTCCTGAAACAGAATAAAGGAACAATGTTCCAGAACACCAGATGATAAACATTCAACGATGTCTGAAATATTTGTACACAATCTGTATAATTATTCGCAACTAAATATTTATTATTTCTTAATAGAACCCGACATCATGCCACTCCAGAAAATTCTTTAGTCGACCTCAATAGATATCAAAGTCTTTGTCGTTTAATTGCCCCCTTTGCACTCTGAATGTGTGCAGTCATTGGCATAGCTAATGTGCGACCTTTCATGTCCGCTCATGTGATGGCTAATTAATGCAATCTATGTGACGTTGTTACACCAAATGCCATGTTTTAGTTCGTAAAATGATCTGATCGTTAGTGCTTCAGTAGGTACAAAAACATGGCAAACTAATGACTTAGCATTGCATAGTAAATTAGAAACATCTATTAAATGCTGGGGTTGAATGCCGCGTGTTTGTTGTAAGGAATATGCAGCAAACCTAACATATCTGCTTACTGAATGATTGTGACTGTCCTGGTCTTCTGTATGAATGCTAATGTTGGACAATGAGCAGTGAAATGTTTCTAAATTGTGGGTATTGGAGATATAGTTCCTGAGAAGAATGTTAAGGAACAAATGATGGAATAATGATAGTTGCTAGCGTATACTATATTACTCATTATCATTTTAAGGACAAGACGGTGCATGGCATTGTGGACTAGCTATCCAGGTGTTTACGTCATGTGGTCCTAGAGAGGGTATTCATTAAATATCGAGTGAAACAAATGGATCGCTGGGTAGAACACTACTCAGAACTATGCTCAGTGGAGAACACTGTCGGAGAAGACGCTCTGGAAGCCATTGAATAACAGTCCACCATGCATGCCCTGGATAACGAACCGTGCCTCACAGAAATCAGCGAAGCACTAGACACTCTCAAATCCGACACGGCACCTGGAAAATATAGTATTCCACGGATTTAGTGGGGATTTAGACCCAACACCATCGATATGATTTTCTCACTCCGGCAGCTCCAGGAGAAGTGCAGAGTGGTTGATTCAAAAACAAAAACAAAAATTCCAAATTCGGCCTCGTCTAACCTGCTTCATGAGCTGTGGTTATTGTTGAGGTCCGTGGTGTTTGTGGGTTTATTCACCCTCATTCTTGTCTTGTGAGTCCTATCTCGGACTGGTTATGTAACGTTTGTGTCTGTGACGTCAGCGGTGGGATCGGTGGGCGGCTATCCTTTGTGCTCGTCTGTTCTTGTGGTTTTCTTTGTTTGAGTAGGCTCCTGGCTCGTCTGGCTGCAGTCCTTATAAGGACTTTTCGTAACCCCATTCCAGCTGGGGGTTCCGTCGGCGGCTGTCCTTTGTGCGTGTTTACCCTTGTTTTCTTTGTTGGCGCAGGCTCCTGGCTTGACTCGTTGCAGTCCTTAAAAGGACTTTTTATTTGGTATTTTTGTCTCCGTTTTTTGTGTATTTTCTGTAGGAGCTTTTCGACGTTTTCATTTTCCTCCTTGTGCCTGTTTTCAATGTCGCGTCTGCTAAGCTGCTGCCTATAGTTTTCTTCCTCCGTGGTCAGCCATGGGACGATTTTACTGTCATCTATATAGTACTCGAAGTCGTTCTCAAAGTCGTAGTGTAAGACTGGATATACCATCAGTTTCCCCCGGAATTTCTTAGGCTTCTTCTTTTCTTTTTCTTCCCAGCGCCTTCTGAATTCCTCGCGCTTGAGATCCTCCTTGTCGACTGGGTATTCTGTGCCTCCTTCAGAGATCCGACGGTATAGAAGTTCCCTCTTGGACGTTGTTGTTGGGCTGCTGGCTTTAGTTTGTGGTACAGGCTCGGACTCTTGGTTTTGTTCTTGCGGTTTCTCTCTGAGTTCTTGTGTGGCTTCTGTTAGTTTGTTTGGAAAGAGTTTCATTTCAGCTCTATGCAGTTCTCTTTCGGTCTTGATCATTTGTAGGATTTCTTCGTTCTCCTTCTTCAGAGTGGGGACAGAGTTGCAACAGACAGATGTTCCTGGAGAAGAGATGTACAAAACAGACTGGTGCTCTTTGAGCGCAATCTGTTCCAACAAACTGTGGATAATCAGCATAGGCATAAAATGCAGTCACTTACTGCGGGACTTGCCTCGTCTTACAGATGCGGAAACTGTGACAGAGATTGTCACTCTCGCATTGGACTGTACAGTCACCAGCGGTGCATCAGGGGCCTCTCCAGCGGCACATCTCTACAGTCCTTCAGGACTGAAGAGGCCTACTAGTGCTAAGCCATGTGGTCTTACTATCCAGACGCTTATGCCATGTGGTCTAGCGATTGTGGTGATTATGCCATGTGATCATGCTACCCAAGTGTTTATGCCATGTGCTCTAGCTATCCACGTGTTGATCTCTTTCTCCTGTCCTTGTTCTGATCAAACAATTTGCGAGTTGTCATCACATGTTCAAGATTATTACTTCTCATGCTGGTCTTCCTGGAGTAGGAGTTATGAACGTTGTCCATATCCCCGTATACTCTCGTACGAAACACAGCTGCACGAGATTCAGCAGCAGATCACGTCGCGTTGGTTACTTACGGGGATATGTGACCCGGTCGTTCAGAAAGCAATGGCAAACTACTGAACGTGAAATATGCCAAGACATCAACAGCAGCTGAAAAATACTGGTGTTGACTGCAATGTCCTGTAAAGGATATGCGAAACAAAATTTACTTCTCATAGCATGCCTACAATATCTTGACTGTCTACGTTTCATTGTCCTAATCTATTTAATGTTTTCAGTTGTTAATTATAGGGTTGCTTCATTCATCTTTCGTTCCTTTGATTGTATTCTTTACAGCTTTCTTAGAAAGCATTTTCCAGATTAGTCTGCTTATTATCCATGTTTGACTTCTTACAACTGAGTAGATTCTATATAGCACTGTAACACATTGTTTCTATCTGCAATTGATGGCGTTTTGTTTATAAGTATGTTTTATATATTCCCAAAAGGCTACTTGTGACATGGTAATTCTTGTTCTAGTCACTACAAGGTATCTTCTATCAGATGTAATGACTGTTCTGAGATAGCTGTAGCGACTCACTTGTGTTAGAATTCTCCCATTTACTTGCATGTTAGTTTGCATCAGTTCCTTCTTCTTAGAGGTGTCCATAAATTCTGTTCACTTAAATATAATTCTACGCCTTGTTGATCTATGTGTACAATAGCCTCATCAATTACATTCTGCAGATCTTGTTTATTGCCTGCAATCAAGACTGTATCATGTGAATAATTTCTGTTTTGATCTTATATCCTCCAATAGAAATCCCTCTCATTTAAAAAAAAAAAAAAAAGAAACATTTTCTAATGGCAATGTGAAGATCAAAGGGTACGCAGATATCACACATACCTGTCGCACACCTCTCTTAATTGGCTAGTACTGAGCTGCTTCATTATCAATGTGTATGGCAGAATGGTGTTTCCAGTTTATTTCCTTTACAAGTCGACGGTCTGCCCCATCAATCTGGAGATCAGCAGTCATGTTATTATACTGGCATGTTTATTCTATCAGGGCACTTTGTGTAGTCAGTGAAGCAATGGCGTTCTTCTTGGTTGATATCTAAGGAACGCTCTAATGCTATTCTCCAGAAATAAACATAATTAAGTGTGCCCTTTCCTTCTACAAACCAACATTGTTCTTTCCTTATTTCTGGTTTTTCTTTCTTCCTAACCCTTTACACGATTATTCTTAG
>JACEFZ010016238.1:52500-247500 GCA_014155875.1 Cepaea nemoralis
GGCAGTAAAATCATCAAAGTATACCACAGATTTGGGACAGTGGAGATGTCTGCAGGTACTAGTATCCATGACAGTAAAGGCATAAGTATATGCTAAGATCTGGGAAGTAAAGTTATCAGTATATACCAGAGATCTGGGGTGGTAAAGATATCAATATATACCAGAGGTCTAGGACCGTAAAGACGTCAGTAGGTACTAGTATCCAAGACAGTAAAGACCTTAGTAGTTACGAGTATCCAGGACAGTAAAGACATCATTATATACACCAGAGATATGGGACAGTAAAAATATCAGTATATACCAGAGATCTAGGACAGTAAATACATCAGTAGGTACTAGTATCCAAGACAGTAAAGACGTCAGTAGTTACGAGTATCCAGTTAAGTAAAGATATCATTATATACCAGAGATATGGGACAGTAATGACACCAGTATATACCAGAGATTTGGAACAGTAAAGGCACCACTATATACCGAGGATCAAGGACAGTAAAGATGTCAGTATGTACTAGTATCCAGGACAGTAAAGACCATCAGTACATACCAGATATCTGGAACAGTAAAGACATCAGTATATACCAGAGATCTGGGACAGTATAGAAATCACTACATTCAAAAAATATAGGACAGTAAAGACGTCAGTAGGTACAGTACTAGTATCCAGTTCAGTGGAGTTGTGGGTGGTTATCACACATTTAGTACAAGACAATCGTCGTCTTAGGAACCAGAGACCAAAGATGGTTTCCTGAGATGCAGCACAGTAAAGACGTTGTTAGGTACCAGAAATACAGGGCAGCAAAGACGTCAGTTGCTACGAATTAAACAAAGAACTTTATTTCAAAAGGTCACAAATTGGACACTAAGGCTCGTATTACATTCGGCCCTTCTAATAACTCATCTTTCGCACACCAGATCTATCATCTATCATCAGATCTATCATCTATCATCTATCATCTATCATCAGATCGTTCATCTATCATGAACGTTACATTTACATTGATTAAAGGAAGACAGAGAAAAAAAAAAGGGGGATGGGTGGAGAAAGAGAAAGAGAAAATAAGAAAGATCTACGAGGCCTAATTATGAACATAATAATCTTTTTCAAAAGACTCCTCATCAACGACATTAAATACCTACGTGATCATCAGAGATTCAGGACAGTAAAATCATAGGTTGAAATCACTATAATGCGTTCACAAATGTTTCTCATTCACGTTCAATTTTCTTTGGGAAAGTATCTGTTGCGTCGTTATGAAATTTTTCCTACCTTATATTTACTCCCAACCAAGGAAGGTGCGTTTGATAGGTCCAAAGTCAACTGAAATCATAGAAAATGGCGACATGTCTTTGATGTTTTGGTGAAAATATATTGGCTCACACTAATAAACCTGTTTTACAGTAATGCACTTCAACTGGGTAACGACGCATGGCATATCCGTTCCAATGTGTTACGTGCTTCTCATAAAGAAATTTATGTACACCACGGAGAATATTCATTTTTGAACACTGATGTTTCCATGTAAAGATATAATGCATTTCATCCATGGATGGATGGATGGATGGTTTCCATGTAAAGATATAATGCATTTCATAATATGCACTTCACCTCTGACCCGTATATTAAGTACAGCATATAAACAAACCTTGAGACATGTTGTACAATCTCCAGAACAAATAAGATTTTGTTGGTCGTGCGTAATGATAAGGTTGTAAGCCAAATCCTCTCATTTTCCCTCATTTTGGTTACTCATTTATGGAATTTTATCCGGGGGCAAACATTTGTGAACGCACTATAGTCTCTTACACCCTCTGTTCTGCATCGTCATCGTGCACTGATAAATGGCTCTTCTAATCCATATCTTGCTGTTGTCCACCCACCTACATGATTGTTATCCTCGTGCATGCTTTCCCTCCAGTTTTCACTTAAATGAGGAACTGTCTTTCTTCACCCGAAGTACCGTACATTTATTGTTTGACTTTTATCTCACTCAGTAATGTGTTCCTTCTCTCCGTCTTGTGTGAATCTTCTTAGTTTCTTTCCTACTCCTGTCATGATATTCTTCATATTCTAAAGCTTCAATTTGATCCCCGCATTGTTTATCCAGCGCCCGTGTTTCTGCTCTATGAAGTAATGTTTAAAATGGTGTATGTCTTATGCAATGTGTTGCTATAAACCCCAACCTTAGATTGATTTACTAGACAATTTTACGCTCAGCCATTTGTCAATTACTTTCTGAAGAAGAAATCATCCTTTAAGCCCATCTGACTAGAGTAGTGAACAATCTGATTACTCTGTCGTGAGCGCATTGGAAGTTTAAGAGCGAGTGCTCTATGTATTCTAATGTAGAGTGATAGTAACACACTTGAGAGTGATAGTAACACTTTTGAGTGATAGTAACACACTTGAGAGTGATAGCAACACACATGAGAGTGATAGTAACACTTTTGAGTGAGTGTAACACTGTTGATTGGTAGTAACACACTTAAGCGTGATAGTAACACACTTGAGAGTGATAGTAACACACTTGAGTGTGATAGTAACACACTTGAGAGTGATAGTAACACACTTGAGAGTGATAGTAACACACTTGAGTGTGATAGTAACACACTTGAGAGTGATAGTAACACACTTTAGTGATAGTAACACATCTGAGAGTGATAGTAACACACTTGACCATTCTTGGGTTTACTTCGAATTTTGTTTATTACATCCGAACAGATGTTTCATATTCTTGTAAGATCCTTTGGCCATTTCGATGCTGTCTTACGTCTACCTTACATCTGTCACCTTCTGTTTTTGATTGCTCTAGGCAGGAACAACTAGGCTTATAATTAAATTGTAAGAAGCCACCGATTACTGTCGTCACTAGGAAGAAAAAAAAACACCACAATGTAATATACAGATAAATGGGAATATTCTTAAACAAGTGAATCGGTACAACTATCTAATGAGAGATGCCTCGAAAAGATTAGAGGAAGAGGCGCCAAGGCGAAGGTAGCGTTTTACAAGATGGAAAACATACAGACCAATAAAAAGATGTCAATTGCAAAGAGGCAAAAGAGTGTTGAAGCGCTATATATAACCTGTACTTGTGCATGGATGTCAAGCGGGACAATGAGCTGAGAAGCTGAAAAACATGTAATGGTTGCGGAAATTAAGTTTATAAGGAAAATGGAAAGAATAGAATGGACAGGCGGAAATCAAACCAAAGACCGAGTCCTACAAGAAACAAATGAAAACCGAAAACTGATTAGAGAAATTAGACGTAGATAGTCACAATTTTTTGGGCATGTTATGAGAAGAAATAAATTGAGAATTTTGTGACAACTGACAAGATTGATGGGAAAAGCACAAGGAAAGGCAGAGAATTAAATACGTGGATGGTTTGGCCACGCGGTATATCGAGACAAAAACACAGAACTGACCCACAACTCTGGTGATCGTGTAAGATGGAGAAACATGACTGACCACGCTTATGGGCATGTCACATGATGCTGACGTGGCCAGACAAATTATTGATTTGGTTAAGTAACTTTCCATTCAGTGTATTTTGAAAATTTAGTTCCTTACTATCTCTATTGATAATACAAGATTTTTTTTTTTCTGCTGTGTATATTCATGTTTAAAGCCTTTTCATTACTTTGTTGTTATGTTTGGTCTATTGATTCTTTGAGATTCTGTTCTGTGTCAGCTTATAAGACTGTTTCGATAGTGTATTTTATGATCCGTATTGAATTTTTCTCCAATGTTAAGAAGTTTTCTTTTCTCCGTCTGTTTGAATGTATTCTTTGTATAACTATGGTACAAACAACTGAATCACATCTCATCTCATCTTGTTCCCTTGGTACCTTGCGGTGTCGAGGTGAAGCATAAAAAGCGGGAGAGTATCTATTTATGTACTTTATGTATTGAGGTTCCCTTGGACTCTGCTATTCCCTCTGTTTATCGTTTATTTGGCCGGCCTCTTCTTCTGCTTCCATTTGATCAGTACATTATTGCTTGTTGTGGTATACTGTTAGTTGGTAATCTAGTTATAAGGCCAAACCATGTAACTTGCTGTTTTCCGATGAAATCTAGTGCGGATATAACCCCCACTTTAGTCCTGATTTCTTCATTTCTGAATTTCTCTCTTCTTTACACACTGAGTATTCTTCTAAGGAATCCCATTTCTGTTGTAATTTTGCTTTTCTCTTTTTCTGTCAGTATTGTTTCCATTTAGGTCAGTCCGATAATACTTTTTTTTTTCTTTTTCTATGAGCAGTATGAAAAATCTACTGTCGGTTTGCTAGGCCTGTCGCAGGTTTAAGACAGAAACATCAGGTTAAGGAGAGTCCGGCCCCCCCCCCCCCCACCCCCTTCCCTGTCATAGTTTACCGGTATACATCACCGGGAGGTGGGTTGACTTGTGAATATTGTGGGTTATCGGCGGGCTACTAATTTTCAGATATATTTCTTCAAAGATATGTAGACTGCAGATAAGTCATACACCGAGCATGTGTGACGAAAGATAGTGCATGATGGTGGAAATGACCATGTGTTCACATGCATCCACCGTGGACGAACATTTACAGCGCTAATTGGCCTTATCAGTCACATTCGCCACCGCCATGGGTTGTAGTTATGATGCTTTTTTGAAGCACAATTAAGAAACTATCGTCTGTCAAGACGGCAAAATGCCTACTAATTTTCACTTTTCACCTCTCCTGGGAGAGGATAACCGACCCTAACCCTACTGGCTGCAGGGCCAGACGCAGTCCACACCCTGTAGACAAAGTATTTGAATTTTAAAAACAGTCAAAATCGGTCATCATTATCATGAAGTGATACTTTGGTAGGCTTGGGCTGTCATTTCCTGTCATCTCTCCCGGCACTAAAGTAGTGGATCAGATCTGTCTTCTTGTCCCAGTTATCCCTCTTGACGATGGTCATCCTGGTATTGATCTCTTTTTTTTCCCCTATTATTTTCCAGTACATTTTGTCAGTTATCACTATGTGTCGTTTTCATGTATTTTTCCGTTCGCTTTGAACTCAAGCGTAGTCCATACATTCTGCTTTTAGTAGTGCTGGACTGAATTTTCCGTGTGGATTAGCTTTCCCTATTAACAGTGTCTCTCGCCATAAGGCTAACCCACTCCGACTTCAGAAGTGCTTGTAATTTACGTTCCCAAATCACGGACGATAAGTCAACATTTAGTCCAACTGTCCGGTGTAGAGGATGAACCCTTTACCTCGGCATCAGCACGCCGGATGTGTATGAACATGCGCTCTTATCAATTCGGTCATGCTGACCTACGTTTTCATTTAATTCTACTTGTGAAATGTCACAAATATATTGAACGTCTACGTCTAATTTCTATAATTCAGTTTACGACTTTGATGTGTTTCTTGAAAAGCCGCCTAATCAGATTTTTGTTTTCTTATTTTTTTTTTTTCCCCCGAACAGGGAGGGTATTTTTGCACTTTCCTAGAAAACCACATTTCCGCTACCATTTGTGTTTTCTCAGCGTATCTTCGTATTAGTATGTTTCACAGACATACACCAGTATTGGCGCTATATTCGCTTGCACTTCAACACCCTTTGTTGAATAGAAAGGGACATCTTTATTAAGGTTAAATATAAGTGTCAGAACATGTATTTTTGAATTCACTGGCAGCTGGTGTGGATGTCCACAGTCGAGTGGCCGACACAATATGGGCCTGGTACCAAATCGCCTTTATGTCCGATGCATGGACCCAGGGTTTTGAAAGTATAAAATGTGGGCCTGTTACCAAATTTCCTTTATGTCCCATTCATGAATATGGGGTTTTTAAAGTACAACATATGAGCCTGGTACAAATCGCACGTATGTCCCATACATTGACACAGGTGTTTAAAGTACAAAACATGGACCTGACACCAAATCCCGTATATGTCTCATACATGGATACGGGGTTATTAAAGTAGAAAGAACATATGGCTCTGGTGGGTACCACATCCCCTATATGTCCAATGCATGGACACGGGGCCTTTAAAGTACAAAATATGGGCCTGGTACTACATCGGCTTTATGTTTGGTGCAAGGACAAAAGTTGCTTAAAGTTAAAATGTGTACCTCGGCAGATGCACCAGAGGTATGGCAATATTTCTAATGTTATTCTCACCCTTTGAATGATCTATTGCCAATATAGACGCTCTTTACAAGTGGGCGTCTGGTTTCGATTGGTCTAGATATTTGACCTTAGCTTCATATTGGCTATATGCACAGGGCAATCAAATATTAATTAATGTGTAAACATTTATTATCAATATGTATACTAAAAATAGCATTTTTACAGTTGAATATTCATAATAACTGGCATAATTGATGATGAAATAGAAAGTTGAAGGCTGCGAGATAAATAACTAACTAAATAACTAACTAACTAACTACCTAACTAACTAACTGGCAATAAGCAGACATAAAGAATTATGTAGAAGCTGTGGACATGTTGTTTTTTTAGAAGATTGTCGAGAAGACTGTGGACGGATAGAAAGAGCAACGACGATATCGTGAAGGAAGTTAAATCACAAAGAGTACTGTGTATTCGCCTCAGAAGAAGATAGTCCACATGATATAAGAAGGGGAAAGCTGGAGTGTGTCGTTACTGCGGGAGAAGTAAAGGGAGACCAACGGAGATGATGCTGAAAGATTTATGTCACGGTATTGTGGAGCATCGGTAGCAGAAGTGACTGGCATCACCAGAGACAGAAGATTGTGGATAGACATTATCACCAAAACCACACGACATTGGATATAGGAAGAAGAAGAAACGTGTAGTGTCAACAGGGTTGCATGGATTACGGCACATTAACCGACGATATTTTCATCTTTCAACAAAACTTTGACAACAAGAGCATACTTAGCGGTGATCAGTGACTGCCGATTGGTCTAACAATAATGACAAGTATTATTCATTATTATATATTATATCATATATTATAATATATATTAAGAAAGGGGGCTGCGTGGTCTCGAGGTATGGTGTCCACCTGAGTGCTGGAGGTCTTGGGTTCAAGCCCCGGTGAGGACCGGAATTTATTTTATGTGAACTTCTAGTAATAAAATTGTCCCTGGTCTCTGGGTAGTGAGATCGGACGCCCATGTGTATTGCTGCGCACGTAAAAAAAATCCCTTGGCAGTTGGAAATCGAAAAAGAGCAGCCTAACGGCGCTGCCTGGGCAAAATTTCGAGTTAAAAATCTACCTAAGGTATTTCAGGATCCTCGCCGGTTCTACGGAGTTCGTGCGCTGAGCTGAGTTTCTCCAGACTCAGGTTTGAGTTAGGAGGAGAACGGAGCACTTATGGGTTACACCCGTGTGTGGTGATGTTGATCCATCGACTAAACTAAACTAAACTAAACGAGTATTATATTTCTAAAGTAAAGGGCGCAAAAGAAGAAGGTACGAAACTTAAATGATATTTAAACATGAACCTGTTACCACCATAGGTATACTGTGTGGCCAAATGTGGAGAAGGTGGGGGAACAGATTGAGAACCCGTATGTAGACAAATTGAGATTGCGTTTGATTGGCAGAGGTGCTGGAATAATTTCAAAACTGAGAGGGAAGAACAGGTGAACTGCCAATCAGATAGCAGTGGGAACGATTAGTACAGTGACTCTTCGCTGGCTGTTGAACGAGGGGACGGAGCGCGGATGGGAATATCCTGAGGGCAGTGATGTAAGTTTTTAGCTCAACTCAACTCAACTCAACTGCTAGGAATACAGCAGTTTTGCCAATAGTATTCCAAATCTTAGAACGAACCTTTGGTGAAAGGAACATACTGCAGCAGTACGTTGAGTATTGCACAATACAGCTTTCCAATACTATTTCATGTCTCTCGCTTTCAAGTCACTTATTGTTATGTGCCTGAGCAGATAGATTACTTCTTTTGCTGAGTGGGCGGAGGGAGAAAATCAATTTCAGCCATTTTCTTGCATGCTGTGAGTCTTTGCAGCGGTTTGTGCTTTTTATGAATTCTAAAATATGATGTGTTTTTGTATTGCACATTATTACATGATGGACTGTGTTGATGTGAGATAACAACTTTGTTTTCCCGACAACAGTGTTCTTTTGTGTGTAAAACGTGGCCGCCATTTTATTGTTTCTGCGTCATTCAGTACGAGAGAAAGTTCCTTGGAGGAAATAAACGATGATGATAATTTGAGCAATTTTCACGTTATCGACTCCGCTTATTGCGTTCTTGCGGGCCATATTTTCTCGTCCACCATTAAGTGGTTTTACTCACAATTGCCCCTCTGTGGCGTATTCAACTTCAAGTGGCAAAGGGTCTTGCGAGTTTAAATGAATCCCCAAGAGCTATACCTACAGTGGCATTGTTCCTGGAAGGGTCTCCCTTGTGGGAGAGGTCCATGGGCAAAAAGTAGACGAAAAGATGCACAAACCTGCTGCCTTGTAGGTAAACTGAGGACAGGCACACGCTGTAAGCTGTAAGAACGCAATAAGCGGAGTCGATAACGTGAAAATTGCTCAAATTATCATCATCGTTTATTTCCACCAAGGAAAGCGTTAGAGAGGTATAATATCGGTTTCCAAAGCGGTATGGCTGTGCAGTCAACCATGTGTGGATGATTTATGTCTTAAATAATAATAGCTACTGTGTATTAACAATAAGAGAGAGACAAACAACTTTCTTTGGTCATGTGATTAGAAGAAAGGCATTGGAGAACGTAGTTACAACTGGAAAGATCAAGGGGAAGAGAGGCAATGAAAGACCATGAGAAATGATGCTGGTTAGCCTCACAAGTGATGTATGGATGAAATAATGTATGAAAGTCAGGGATGGAAGAGCAGAATGTTACACTGGCTTGTGTGCCTCTCGTAACCATTTGAAAATAAAGTGTGATGGTTGGTTCGTTCATTCATTACTGTATTCCGTCTTATACAGGGTGTAGTTTTTAATGACTGTGGGGCGTTTGAAAATATTGCCGTTCTAAGTTTTGTATTTCCCTGTTATGTTGCATGCACTGTCTTGTTTTCTTTTCGAGAGCCCTAAGAGCCACCGCTGGAGCTACGAAGTTTGTGCTCTGTGCCACGGGTTCGGCAGACCGCTAGATTGGAAGAAAACATATGGGATCAATCACGATGCAATGAAGACGAAGCTCGTGTTTCTAAATCGTTTCAAATAGTTAAGGAAAGAATTTATGATACATTTCTAGCCAACGCCTGATATTTGGATAGTTGATAGCAATGCCTAGCATTATTTTACATAAACGATTAAAATAAAGATCCTGTGCAAATATCACATATATTAATAATACCTGTAGGTCGCGTACACCTCAGTCCTGGCACAATTTCAGAAAGATACATTTTACCTACAACATAACTTGTAGTGTATGTGTTCATGTGTATATACACACATGGTACATACATGTATAGAGTCTCATTGTTACATTGGGCTTCTATCTCTTGACAGTTAGAGCATTTGCTCAGCTGATCCGGCAGCTTCTGCAGCTTGTCTTGTCCCAGAAGTATAGGTGTTACCTTTCCTCTGGAGTAAACATGGTCTCTACAATTCAGCCCAGCCTTTGTGCTATGGAAAGGTATACTATTCGCAACCCTATGGGTTGTAGTTGTTCTGGCTTGTTAGAAGCACAATGTAACAAACGTTCGTCTGTCAAAAAGGCAAAGTGCCAGTAACAGATTCTCATTACCTTTATGGCAAACAAAACATAATGACATATTATCACTATAGTTTTTGTAAACAATCAGTCAAGTCAGTAATTCACTACATTTGATCTTCAAGGCCTTTTTCCTTCTCGTTCGGGTGTTATTCTAGGACTGAATCTAATAGTCAATATCGTGATGTTATATTCAAAGACTTATGATAAGGATGCTTGAAGATCTACAAATTGATGGAAAAGATCTCAGACTTGTAAAAAACATATATTGGAAACAACAAGCTGCCATAAGAGTTGATAATGAAGTAAGCCAATATCAGCCTATTAAGAGAGGTGTGAGACAGGGATGTGTAATGTCTCCAGATCTGTTTTCCCTGTACAGTGAAAGTATTTTCAGAAATATTGAAGATATGGAAGGAATCAACATTGGGGGACGATGCATCAATAACATTAGATATGCAGATGATACAGTCTTGATTGCAGATAATGAACAGGACCTGCAAAATTTAGTAGATGCGATTGTTACACACAGTGAACAACTAGGATTAGAATTAAATTGTAAAAAGACACATATTATGGTTGTCACTAGGAAGAACGAAATACCACAATGTAATATACAAGTAAATGGGAATATTCTTCAGCAAGTGAATAGGTACAATTATCTCGGAACAGTAATAACATCTGATGGGAGATGCCTTGAAGAGATTAGAACAAGAATCGCCATGGCAAAAGTAGCCTTTAGCAAGATGAAAAACATACTGACCAATAAAAAGATGTCAATTGAAACGAGAAAAAGAGTGTTGAGATGCTACATAGAACCTGTACTTTTATATGGATGTGAAGCGTGGACAATGAGCAGTCAGGCTGAAAAACATCTGATGGCTGTAGAGATGTGGTTTCTGAGGAAAATGCAAAGAATACCATGGACAGCCAGAAAGACCAATGAACAAGTCCTTCAAGAAACAAATGAAGATCGTAAATTGATTAGAGAAATTAGACGTAGACAGTCAAAAATTTTTGGGCATGTTATGAGAAGAAATGGATTGGAGAACTTGGTGACAACTGGTAAGATTGAGGGGAACAGACCAAGGGGAATACCTAGAGGCAAGTACCTGGATGGCTTGGCCTTGTGGCATGGAACTCGGAGCTGATCCACGACTCTGGTGATCGAGTGAGATGGCAGAACATGACCGCCCACGCTTACCAACATGGCACATGATGGATGGATGGATTGTTATATATCTGTTGTTTGACTGTCATGGAGAGTTCTCTTCAGTATGGTTTTAATATAGTGACATATCTTCATTCACAATGCACATACAGCAGAATGGGACAGCCATCATAATTTGGCCACATTAAGCTACTACCGGCACCTTGCCTCTATTGACAGAGGATTGTTTGTTACATTGTGCTTCAAAACAAAACCAAAAATAAAGCATAATAACTTCTCCCTTCATTCATTCGCTCTCATAACAACCTTCCGGAAAATTTCTCGATCATAGGCAAGCTGTCTGGCGTCCCACACACCCAACTGGAGATCACCCGCCCATCCTGTACCCATCTTTCTCTTTGGTCTTCCTCTTCCTCTCTTCTCAGGCATATACCCCTCCATTATTGTTCCCTCTAAACTTTCATGGCGTTTCAGGTGACCAAAATATTTCAATTTTGTTTGTTTTATCGTCTTTAATAGTCAACCTTCTTCAATATTCAGCTCTTGAAGTACGGATGAATTTGTTCTTTCCTTTATCCAAGATATTCTTAGAACTCGTCTGTAACATTTATATTAAAAGGTATGTATGCGCTGTTCAGCTTGTTTGGTAAGTGTCCAGGTCTCACAGGCGTATGTTTCAATGAGAAAGATGCATGCTCTTTAAACATCTAATGTTTGTAGTTCTATCTGTCCCACTCAATAATTTATTCAGTTGTTTTGGTCTTTGGAGTGCAGTAGATATTCGTCTTTTATTTATTCTTTTTTTTCCATTGTGTCACAATTGTTGGTAATCAACGACCCAAGTTATTCTATATTCTCCATAGTACACCGATTTCGTTGAATTGTAAACCACAAATTGCCCATGCAGCATGATCTCTCTCTCTCTCTCTCTCTCTCTCTCTCTCTCTCTCTCTCTCTCTCTCTCTCTCTCTCGCTCTCTCTCTCTCTCGGCCTGTCTAGTTTACTTCAAAGGAAAGCTAAACCATTACATCTGTGCCACATTATAAGAATAGAAAAAAATTCGAACATGTGGTGACATCCGGAAATATTTCAGGATAGAGAGAAAAAGGAATACAGCGAGTGAAGATTCTTGGCAGTCTTTTGTCGTGGCACAGAGGGTTTCAGCATGTGAAATTATTCGCTATATTAGAGATAGAGATATGTGGATTGATGTGTTTTCTGTCCCATTTCTTCCATTATGTCTATTTTCACTATTTTTCTCTCTGAATTCTCCAACCTATTTTGTTTCGTTTACTTCGCAACCTACATTTATGTTATGTCCACATTTCTGGCCATTAGTAAGTTGATTTCTCATTTATCGTTTGTGTCAATTCTCGGGTTGCCTTCCAACGACTACTGTGTCAATGCAGCACTAGTGTGATAGATTGTCAATCATTCAGCCTCAATGTGACCTGGATAGCTACTGAAGCATTATTCAGTTTAATGAAATAATGCGTAGAGGTCTCCGGCCTTGATTGTGTTTGAAAATGAAAGCATTTTTTACAATGTGATTGCTTTTGTAAAGAAAAAAATAAAACATTTTAGAGACATTCCTTTTCTTTGCCTTCTCCTTTGAATATGGAGATGTTACTTCACGATCTACGGTAGTACATACTGTGTCATTTATCATCACGCCTTATGAAAGCTAGTGTAATTTATCATCACGCTCTTTGGCAGATAGTGTCACTTATCATCACGCCTTATGAAAGCTAGTGTCATTTATAATCACGCTCCATGGCAGATAGTGTCATTTATCATCGCGCTGTATGGCAGTTAGTAACATTTAACATCACGCCTTATCACAATTACTGTCATTTATCATCACGCCATTTGGAAATTAGTGTCATTTCTCATCACGCTCTGTGACAGTTACTGTCATTTATCATCGCACCCTATGACAGTTAGTGTCATTTATCATCACATCGTATGACAGTTAGCGTCATTTATCATAGCGCCATATGACAGCTAGTTACATTTATCATCATGTAGCAGATTCTTTGCAGAATGTCACTCAAACAATACAGCCACAACTCCCTCTAACTCGCGCCATGTCTCCCACCTCATGCTCCCTCATGATCTTGGTGTCATCAATGCCATGTCTCCCGCCTCATGCGCCCTCGTAATCTTGGTGTCATCAATGCCATGTCTCGCACCTCATGCGCCCTCATTATCTTGGTGTCATCAATGCCATGTCTCCCACCTCATGCGCCCTCATGATCTTGGTGTCAGTATTGTCATGTCTCCCGAATCATGCGCCCAGTTGATCTTGGTGTCATCAATGCCATGTCTCCCACCTTATGCACCCTCATGATCTTGGTGTCATCAATGCCATGTCTCCCAACTCATGCCCCCCCCCATGATCTTGGTGTCATCAATGCCATGTCTCCCACCTCATGCCCCCCCCCCCATGATCTTGGTGTCAGCAATGCCATGTCTCCCAACTCATGCCCCCCCCCATGATCTTGGTGTCAGCAATGCCATGTCTCCCAACTCTTTGCCCCCCCCCCCCCCCCATGATCTTGGTGTCAGCAATGCCATGTCTCCCAACTCTTTGCCCCCCCCCCCACCCATGATCTTGGTGTCAGCAATGCCATGTCTCCCAACTCATGCGCCCTCATGATCTTGCTGTCAGCAATGCCATGTCTCCCAACTCATGCGCCCTCATGATCTTGCTGTCAGCAATGCCATGTCTCTCACCTCATGCGCCCTCGTGATCTTGGTGTCAGCAATGCCATGTCTCTCACCTCATGCGCCCTCATGATCTTGGTGTCAGCAATGCCATGTCTCTCACCTCATGCGCCCTCATGATCTAGGTGTCAGCAATGACATGTCTCCCAATTCATGCCCCCTCCCCCTATGATCTTGATGTCAGCAATGACATGTCTCCCAATTCATGCCCCCTCCCCCTATGATCTTGATGTCAGCAATGCCATGTCTTCAAACTCTTTGCCCCCCTCCCCTATGATCTTGGTGTCAGCAATGCCATGTCTCCCAACTCATGCTCCCCCCCCCCCCTCCCGCCATGATCTTGGTGTCATCAATGCCATGTCTCCCAACTCTTTGCCCCCCTCCCCTATGATCTTGATGTAAGCAATGCCATGTCTCTCACCTCATGCGCCCTCAAGATCTTGCTGTCAGCAATGCCATGTCTCTCACTTTATGCGCCCTCATGATCTCTTATTCGAGGAGCCCTGCTCTCATCGCTGTTCTGTCCAAGCAACTGTGACGTTTAATATGGTTTGTTACTTTTTTGCTTTTTTAGTTAATGTGTTATAATATATGTTAGTTAATTAGTTAGTTAGTTAGTTATATGGTTGGTTGGTAGTGTGGCTTCTGGTTGTTTTGTTGGTTTTTTTGGTTGTTTGGTTGGTGTATTCATTGAATGGTTAGTTAGATAGACATTTAGTTAGTTAGTTAGTTAGTTAGTTGGTTGGTTGGTTGGTTGGTTGGTTGGTTGGTTGGTTGGTTGGTTGGTTGGTTGGTTGGTTGGTTGGTTGGTTGGTTGGTTGGTTGGTTGGTTGGTTGGTTGGTTGGTTGGTTGGTTGGTTGGTTGGTTGGTTGGTTGGTTGGTTGGTTGGTTGGTTGGTTGGTTGGTTGGTTGGTTGGTTGGTTGGTTGGTTGGTTGGTTAGTTAGTTAGTTAGTTAGTTAGTTAGTTAGTTAGTTAGTTAGTTAGTTAGTTGGTTGGTTGGTTGGTTGGTTGGTTGGTTAGTGTGGTAACACATAATTTTATTACACATGTAACGATTAGCCCATAAGAGCTGATAGCCTCCTCTCAGTATCTTTCTGTTTATAGCGACTGGTGACAACAATACCGATGTTGGTGAAACTATTCTTCTTTGGTTTCCCGCAAGACTCTTTATTCTATCTTGACCCGTTTGACTTGATGTTCTTGCAGAGTAAACGAGCAAATCCTGATTAAGTAAAATATAGGGCTAGGATTCTATTCCAGTATTTCTAGAAATTAACTCTGGTAATGTGTGTTGTGATGCGGAGGAATGTACTGTTATAAGTTGATCTGATATAGTAAGCTTACAATTACTAATATCACTAATGACAAATTGAGAAAGCTCTAAGTATACACGGGCATGAGAAAAAGAGAAATAAATGAATCTTATATCGATGCATTGGATGGAGGTGCGTGGGAGGTAGTTAAGGGAAACAAGAAAATGATACCGGATTAGTGAGAGCTGATTGAATGCCTACGCCTCAATGGGGATTAATAGACGGAAGAAGACGAGGAACAACGTCCAACAATCATACTCATGTAATAACCTTTTAAAAAGGCGTAGTCGACCATGTTCGCGAAGATTTTATGAATCACACTTCTAGGGACGGCATGACTTATAAGTATAACGTCAGCTTCAAACTAAATATCGCAGCTTCTCTGTAAACGTACACACATACCATTTACAGCCAAATGAGGGACTTGAAGATGGTGTTAAGAATGTCCTTCTTGTGCAAGATGCTGCGAACTTAGTTCGCGTGCGTGCAATTTATAATACGGGAAGATTTTTATTTGCATTCTACAGACAAATAATACTCTCTGGTCATATAATGGGATGAGGAACATTGGAATATATAGAGACGAGTGGAAAGAACAGAGGTACAAGAGGCAGAGAGAGATCGAGACAACTGTTTCCGCTTGGCCTAAGACGGTGGCATGTGGGAAATAACATCAACATAAGTCATCCAGAATTCCCATGACCTAGAACTGCGGACATTCCAGTGTTCGTAGGCCTAAACATATGGGGTAATCATCATAAATCCATAACGTATTAGATCATGGAAAGTGTCATTTACCTATTTCCTTTTATTGAATCCTTCCCGGGCAATGACAAAACACATAAAGAGGACTCGTGTGGGCGGAGCGTACCTTGAAAAAAAAAAAACATCCTGCTGCCATTAAAATGAGAAAAACCATCCACCAAACGGCCGGCTTCCTGGCCTAGAGGTTAGCAACTTTTCTCCGTAATCTCGTATACTCTCGTAAGTAATGTGACGACGGTGAGAATCAGCAGTGGTTCGATTTGCGTCGGTAACCAACGGGGTATGTGAGCCGGCCGCTCAGAAAGCAATGGCAAATTACTGAGCGTAATCTTGCCAAGAAATCAACAATCAGCTGAAAGATGCTGATTATTGACAGCGATGTCCTGTAAAGGATATGCAAATATTTACTTATTATCCACCAAACGATGTGTGTAGCATGTGTGAATATGGCATACATAAAGTTTGACCCTCGCGGCAATTACGGAGTCTGTGTACTGTGATGCCATTATCCTTGTGGCATCTAGGGGTGGAGACAGAGCACGTATCTAGCTGTGCGAGCATATTGTGAAAAGCTTTTTATAAACACCCTAGCATATCGAAAGCGGATACAAACTCAATGGTCATGCGTCCAGAAATAAGTGCTAGAAACCACATGAAACCCCCGTGAGTTGTAACTTACACATTCTGTGATGAAAAGGATTTGCTTCCATCGAAGTCAGGTTTGTTTAGGGACGCTCCCTCGACCATTTATCAAAGTAGTATCTCCACGGATTTGTGTTGCAGAGCACCCCTTTCCTTTTCCGAAGACAAAAGCCAGCGAGATGTGTTTAGATGCATTGAAATCTAATGCGTTATACATGTGCAAGCATTGATGGTTGTTATCATCATGAGCCCTGCACTGTGGCGTAGGCGCGTATATTTCCCCCTCAGGTCTTGGTCGTTGATGTTCTGTATAATTATAACGATGATATACGTCAACCGCCTCGTCTGAGACCATACCGCACCATCTATTTCCGTCTGTGTCAGCCTCTTCAACTGCTGATGTTTTCCAGTGACCACTGTATTCTCCATTGCCTCTGTTTTCATATTACGAAGAAAAACAATAGTTTCTTTCTTATAATTGTGTAAAATGCTGTAATTTCATTAGGCTGTTGTCGGGCAATTGTTGGTGTTTACTCAGGCAGTCCAACGTGTTCGTAACATTCGTCTCAGAAACCATATTTCTTCTGCCTCAACGCTTTCCCTAATTTATTCGTTCATTTTCCAAGATTCAATAAATTATTGCAGAACAGGTTCGATATAATATTTCATTAACATCTTTTTGGCATTCAATGATAGTGATTTTTTTTTACACATCATCATCATCATCATCATCATCATCATCATCATCATCAACGTCATCATCATCATCGTCTTCCACTTCTGCCGTCAAGCGCCGTAGGGAGGAATAATTTGCGTTCCAACGCCCGGTGGGCGGCACTGAATAGTGTCATTCCGTGTGATTGTACAATGTCTCTGATGTCGTCAATCCATTTTCTTCTTGGGCGTCCTCGTGGTCTCGTCACAGATGATCTTTGATGTAAGGCCAGTGATGGTAGTTGATGGCGTTGCATTCTAATGACATGGCCAAACCACTTGATCTTCTGTCTTTCAATAAATGGGGCACAAGGTGTTCATCCCACAGTCTGTCTGATAATAGAATTTCTTACTCGGTCTCGGATTGTTAAGTTAGCATCTCATTTCACAGGTGTTGATTTTGCGAAGATGTAATTTGGATAAAGTCCAGGTTTGAGATTGGTAGCATAGGGTTGGTGTGAATATGCTGTTTATTATCTGTCGTTTTGCGGACATGGGTATATTTGGATGTTTCAGTATGGGTGATAGTTGATATGTAAGTGCACTAGCTTTTTGACATCTTATTTCGATTTCTCTGTCCAATCTGCCATCTGAATTCTTTAACTTGTTTAAGAGTTGTGCTATTTATCTGTATACTTAGTGGGCCCAGCGATCTGCTAATTCGCATTACTTCGGTTTTGCTATATTTATACTCATATTGTATCCTTTTTACACATGATATATTTATTTTTCTGTAATACTAAAATATCCATCATTTGCAGACTCCAGGCCTTTGTTTAATGATTAACTCTTTCTCGTCTGCATGTCGTAGTTTGTTTATACTAGTATTATCAATTGCTACCAGTATGTCTGATCTATCTGCGATCTGTCTCCTCTCTCGTTATTAGTTTGCTAGCCAGAGAGAGAGAGAGAGAGGAGAGAGAGGGAGAGAGAGAGAGAGAGAGAGAGAGAGAGAGAGAGAGAGAGAAAGAGAGAGAGAGAAAGAGAGAGATATCAGGTGAAAAGATACATCTATTGGCAACGTCTCGATGTGTAGTTGCATCAGACCTGACCAGTATTGTCCGTGTGCTCACGTATACCTTCTTACGTTTTCTTGCATATCCATTAGTCGATCGGAAGCTTCTGAAGGATAATTCCGGTAGTTAGCTGGAAAGACCTGCGGACCTTGTATATTTGTTCAGGTAGCCACTTTCTATCCGCTGTATGCGAGGATTTGTATGTAGACACTGCTGTGTGCGGGGGTTCTGAAGAATTATACTCCAGGAAGGAGGTAACTGTTAATGTTGAGGCTGGGAGATTATAATGATACATGTAAACGTTCAGTGGCTAATTGAAGATTATAGCATGTTATGAATGGCTAAATTAGATATGTAATGATGGATTGATCGTTATTATGAGGAGTTTAAGTATTTATGAATTGCTACGATTGTATAGTTGAATGACAGAAACCTTCATCACTCATCTGATGGCCCGTCACATACATTAAATAAATGTCTTATTTTGACAGCCTTGTCGGTGGATTGTTCCGTGACAAGTAGTTAAGCATTGTATAGGGATAGTCTAAATTGGAGATCTTTCGTGTTTGATTAATAAGGGACACAATTTTGTTATAATATCTTAAACGCTTTGCCGTTACAAACACGTCACAACATCCTTGTCTTACTCCTTGCTTTAACTATTTATAATTTGCCCCTTCAGTTTCAATTTTGTTTGTTGCAATTGTTTCCAGTAAATATTCTTTATTATTCTCATATATTTTCTATCAATTTTAATATCCTACAGAACATGCTTTGTCTCAGTTAATCTCTTCATCAGTGTTCGCAGTGTGCATAGGCCACTGTTTGTCCCCTTCCCTTCCACAAACCCGTACTAGTCTTCACTAATTCCCATATGTTGATCACAACATTCACATGTGCAATTTAGTTACATAGACCATATTACAATCCAGGAGTATGGCAGATCTGGATAATGCCGAGGCTTAACCTTTATCCAGATCTGGAGGACTATTGATTGGTCCCATTTACACTAAGGCGCATGGCAATATTGAGCTAGCACCATACTGATTCTTTTTTGTAAAACCAAAACAATGTACAACAAGAAACTTCTTCTTATTCTTCTGCGTTCATCCGGGGTATTTTTTCTGGCGTGATTGCGTTGTGTTTGTAACGGCAAAGCGTTTAGAGAATAATAACAAAAATGTGTCCCTCATTAATCAAACATGAAAGATCTCCAATTGAGACTGTCCCTACACCATGTTTAACTACTTGTCACGGAACAACCACCGACAAGGCTTTCAAAATAAGACATTTATTTAATGTATGTGATGGGCAATTTTACAGCAGAGCTGCGATACGTGCGCCTTTCGGCAGACACATCCGACTTCTGCGGGCATTTGTTGACTGGGTTAACCTTCCCGGTTTAAAAAAAAAAGCAAAATTGACAGATATTACGTGTAACGTACAGGAAAGTAAAGTAAAGAACCTGTACACATGCTTTGTTGTGAATGGAGTATGTCGTAAAGTGTAAAGGATCCGTATACACGTTTTGTTATGAATAGGGTCCTTTACAGGGCGGAACAGTCAAACTCATCATTGGTGGCTGTTTGTGATTCCTAGGCAAGCATACGTTCAGTAATTTACTATTGCTTTATGAACGACCGGCACCCTAACCATTTTGTAATAAACCAACGCAAGGCGATCTGCTGTCAAATCGCCCGCAGCTGTGTTTCGAACGCCGATATGCGAGATTACGAATTTAACCCGTAACCCCATCGCCACGGAGCACATATGGTAGAGTAAATAGAGAAAAAATGTGTGCTAGCGTAGCTGATAGCGAACTGCGCTGGTCAAGTCGTGAGCAAGGTCGGACACGGATTCGAAGATGTGAAACAAAGACTGGCCACCTATTCCTCCGTGCATCCAGGCCTGCAACATGTGGTGGCTCGGTCATATCACTGGACCATAGCAGAAGCCGCCGCTGCGACAATGTACATGTGTTATAGCAGAGTAAAGGACATGTTAAATGTATGGTGTCAACATTACATTTGTATAGACCAAACGGCCCTCAGTGATAGAGTAGTCAATATGTCATATGTATATAGACCAGACGGCTCTCGGTGATAGTGTAGTCAATATGTCATATTTGTATAGACCAAACAGCTTTCGAATGATAGTGTAGTCAATATGTCATATTTGTATAGACCAAACAGCTTTCGGTTATAGTGTAGTCAATATGTCATATTTGTATAGACCAGTGTTTCCCAACGTGGGGCCCACGCCCCACAGGGGGGGGGGGGCAATTTGACTGTTAAGGGGGGCAATTCGAAAATGGAAGAAATCGGCTGAATATAACAAAACGGGGAGACTTGAGACTGAAGTTAACTAAATTGGAACCTGACATAAGATCTCTTTGCAGCAAGCATCAAGCGCAAGGATCTCACTAAATTTAATTAATAAATAATTACTAATAATTAAAATAATATAGAAAAATCTTTCATTAAAATTATTTTGTACTTGAATTTCAGTTCTCCATTATATGTTTTGAAAATTTACTTACTGTGTTTGCTCAATAATTACCTAGTGATTTCTTCCTAAAACCTATCATTCAAGTTTCTTTAGTGAACATTTCAATTTTTGAATATTTAAAATAATGTATATGTTGAGGGGGGCGTGGGGCGGGGGAGGGGGGCAATATGAATTTTAGAAAGGCTTAAGTGGGGCATGGCACAAAAAAGGTTGGGAAACACTGGTATAGACCAAACGGCTCTCGGTGATAGTGTAGTCAATATGTCAAATTCGTATAGACCAAACGGCTCTCGGTGGTAGTGTAGTCAATATGTCATATTTGTATAGACCAAACGGCTCTCGAATGATAGTGTAGTCAATATGTCATATTTGTATAGATCAAACGGCTCTCGAATGATAGTGTAGTCAATATGTCATATTTATGACATTTGTTTTTTCATGAGAGCCACTGGTGTAGACAATATGTCGTATTTGTATAGACCAAACGGCCCTCGAACGATGAAGCCGGGTACTTTACCTCCCTGGAATTTGATTGATGTCCATGTTAGGTTTGGTCAACCTGCAGGCCAATATCAGTCCTTTTTTTTTTTTAAAGACAGAAATTCCTGCTTCGAAAGTGATTTCAACACATGACCACAGGCTGTGCAAACATGGTGCCGACTACTGAGCCACCGTGGCTTCATATAACAGGGATAGTATGGTTGGCGATGCGTCATAGTACGCTTGCTTCTTCAGCGATTTGGGGGTGGCGGTTCGAATGCCGGAGTGCTTGTAACTTTCAATGTTTCTATTGACTAGATTGTCATCTTATCTCACGTCTTTCCTGTAGTTCCATATTTGTGCGGTTCAATACCGCCGTATGTATTAGTCATGTTAGTAAAGATGCAGTTTTTCCACTTGTTGTAAAGAACACTTGTACACGTATTGAGCTAACAATGCTACTCGCATATCTGTATAGACCATTCCTCAATCCAGACTGGATGTAGGCAGTGTCAGGTGGGCAGGGCCGACTATACTTTCAAAGATATTGTCAGGAACCTATTTTAGGCAAGGCTGACACGGGAGCCTAGGTCAGTTGTAAGAATGTGCGTTGATGAAAATTTGCGCCCATGATCACTATACTGATGTGCACTATATATATATATATATATATATATATATATATATATATATATATATATATATATATATATATATATATATATATATATATATGGGCTGCGGAAGTTAACGATTATTTAATCGATTAATCGTTAATTTTTATTAACGATTAATTTTTTTTAACGATTAATCGAAAACTTTTCCCCCATCACATATACAAATGAACCTGAAGTCTAAAAATAACAACGTGGCAGCGGAGAAATATAAACAAATGTCCGGAGGATTACATGAACATGTTGGTTTTAAAGTATTGACTTATGGAAATATTGAAAATGTTGAAAATGTTTATTGCGTTCATTGTGATAAATCATTTGTCTACCATGGTTCTAACACCTCGCTTACTTACCACCTTCAAAACAAACATCCACTACAGTATCAGAAACTTCAGCTCAGACGGTCTACTGTAGCATCGTCACCTACTTCGAAGAAGGCTACTTTGATTAACTTTTGTCGGTCATTTAATCGTCCAGTGAGTGCTGCATTACATGATATCCACGTGTCACTTGCAAACTGGAAGGCTAGTAGTGGCAGGCCAGTATCAATAGTAGATGACGACTGCCTTCAACAAGTATTACGGACAACATTGCAAAATGTTGAATATCTTCCCGCCGCACTATTGACAAACTGTTGACTGCTAAGTATAACAGCAAGATTCAAAATGTTAAAGAATTTGTGAAAGACGCATAGAGAATTGTGTTAACATCAGATTTTTGGATATCTCTAGGTAACGAAAGCTATTGTGGAATTACTGGTCGTTGGATTGCCGATGACTGGAAATTGAAAAAAAGTGGTGTTCTTGAATGCATGAATGTTGTTGAACGTCATTATTTTGACAGTGTTGCCGAGTTATATAAATAGTTTGCAATAGACTTGGATATAACGAACAGAATTTACGCTCTAGTTACTGACAATGCAAGAAATATGGTTTCAGCTGTTGATAAAACCGGTTTTGCACATATTCCTAGTTTGGCTCATAGCTTACAACTGAGCATATTACATGGATTTAAAGCAGTTGATATCGAAACATTGTTTGGGAAATGTCGAAAAATTATCGGACATTTTAAACTTAGAGCTGCAAACACAACCAAGTTGCAAATTTGTATTGAGTCACCATTGTGTAAGCTGCAGTAAGATGTACCAACAAGATGGAACCGTATTGTTTATGCTACAGAGTCTTCTAGAGGCCAGAGAAGCATTAACTGTCTACATGTCAGGTGAAAAGAAGCAATACAAAGGTGCAAAACTGTTAGAATCGGATTGGGAGAAAATTTCGAAATATGTCAAAGTGTTGGACTTACTCTGTCAGACCATGGTCCTGCTTGGCGGTCAAGATTATATATTTAGCTGTGTTTTGCCACTGCTACCATCGTTGATAAAGCATATGACTGTACACGATGATGATCCGGGCTACATAGCTAAATTTAAGGCAGCATCTATCAAAAACTTCAGTGAACGTGTAGGTAATATGACAAGTATTGAAATACTACAGATTGCAACAGCACTTGATCCACGCTACAAATACCTGAAGTGTTTGCCAAAAGATGCAAAGGAACGAACGTGGCCACGTATTGAGCAACAAATAGCAGTTGATGTTCATGATGAGCAGATGGAGACTGCTGCAACGAATGATACTGACATTGACAATGATAGTATATGTGAACCAAATGAAAAGAGTATTAAGCTAATGGAGTCTGACTCAGACACGGAAGATCATGTCGACAGCTCCTCTGATGAATTGCTACGTTATAAAATGGAGAATAAAGTTACTGAACCGGTTGACCCTCTAAAATGGTGGAAACTTAATGAACATCGATATCCAAAATTGTAATTCCTTGCAAAGACCATTCTGTGCATACCTCAGTTCCATGTGAACGATTGTTAAGCTCTGCTGCTTATATTGTTAATAAGACGCGCTCGTTACTTGAACCAAAAATTGTCAACATACTCGTCTGTTTGCATAGTTGGTTATTAGATGACACATGAACAAGACAATCCAGGGTTATTTCGATTTTTGACAAATGCGACAATAATGTGTGTTATGTGACTATAAATGTTTTGCTTTAATCGAAATTAACTATTAATTAATCGTTAATTTTTCTAAAGTTAACTATTACATTTAAATTAAGCGTTCGCAGCTCTAATATATATATATATATATATATATATATATATATATATATATATATATATATATATATATATATATATATATATATATATATATATATACACGACTGGCACGTGGCACCTTGCCTTCTTGAAAGACGATAGTTTGTAAAATGGAGTCATACCTCTCCATAACATGAAGCCTAGTCTGAATTTAGAGACCACGTATTGCCCATGTAGCATGATCCCTCTCTCGGCCTGCCTAGTTTACTCCAGAGAAAAGGTAACACCAATACATCTGGAACAAGACACAAACTGCAGATATATATATATATATATATATATGTGTGTGTGTGTGTGTGTGTGTGTGTGTGTGTGTGCCTGTGTGTGTGCCTGTGTATGTATGTGTTTGTGCACGTGTGCACGTATGTAGGTATGTGTGTGGCAGTCTCCGTGGCCAAGTAGTCAAGCCGTCTGCCTGGTGCTCCGAAGGTCGTGTATTCCTTCCAGGGCTACGTCTTTCGGTTCACTAATGTATATTTCTCGGAGACTCTTGGGGTCGTTGCTGGAGATACCGATTTCGTGCTTTGTGCGAGGCTTTCCTTCGGAAAGAGACCGAATCGTATTGGATAAATCCCGGTGCAATGAAGTTGATCCTCTCGACTGCAAAGACTATTTTTAATATAAGTGTGCGCGTGTGTGCACATGTATGTATTTGTGTGCGTATGTGTGTGTGTTTGTGTGAGAAAGAGAGAGAGAGAGAGAGAGAGAGAGAGAGAGAGAGAGAGAGAGAGAGAGAGAGAGAGAGAGCGAGAGCTAGAGAGAAGAGACAGAGTGAGAGAGAGAGAGAGAGAGAGAGAGAGAGAGAGAGAGAGAGAGAGAGAGAGAGAGAGAGAGAGTAATTTTCAATCACGAAATCAAAATTTTACCCGAACGTATTAATACATTATGAATAAGTTAATACACCCGGCTCTGTCCCCGTGTATTACATTGATTCCTTGAGTAGCAATATTATTTTATAAATCAAATATCTACCCACTTGTATAATTATGTTGTAAAAGAGTTAATACCTCCCACTCTGTTCTTTGACAATGTGTCCTAGTTTCTTTGATGTCATAATTGACTGAGCTTCTTACGAACCTTCCACTTAACGCCACCTAAGTGGCTTCACCACAAAATGGGCCTTTGTTGTTCTTTTGCTGCGTACGAAGTGATCTGTATGTTTGGCCTGGGAGGAGGGGGTATTTATTTTTCTGATATGATCAAGTGGTTGACGGGTTATGTTAAACACGACAATGAAGGTGTTTACATAGTTGACAATCAGTGTCCAATTGTTGAATTATTCCCAGGTGTGCGTTCAGTTGCCCAAATGTCGCTTCTTTGTTCGATTGTAATCATTGTTAGCATAGCCAGGCATGTATTTGTAAACCCCATATCATTGTTTTTAGTTGTTTAGATACTTGTTGATATCGATGTAATCTTTGCGGTCAAATGTAGTTCAGCTGTATTGGAGGTATTGACTTGGATGTTATGTTTTGATTTCTTATCTACTATGCATGGTGTCTGCTTTCTGAGAACTGTGCATATCTTCTCCATGTTTGATTGGTTAAAAACGCCTCCGAAAGACCCTGAGTTTTATCTTTTACATGGAGGTCATTATGGCCGAATGAATAAGATTGTTAGCTCTTAAATTTCCGATGCACTGATGGCGTTATAATAGGTTCAACCTCTACACTGGTCAGCAGGTCTGAAATGCTAACTTCTCGACTTTGACTTAGGGACTAAATTACAAGTACATCAGAAGTCTGACGGCGAGGGACACTGGTAATAAGGGAAGCTAATCCACACGCAAACATAAGGTCAGTACACTCCGCAGTTGTGGAACCTACTAGTAATAGTATCACGCATATGGACTACGCTGGAGTTCAAAGCGAGCAGGAAAGAAAATCATTTACATTCATTACTGAAAGAGATTTACGACTGTAGGAATGCGGATGGTGTAGCGACGCTTCTGTGTATCCAACCTTCCTTTTCCACTGGGTGGGCGTTGCGGAGTTCCTCCCCCTCTCTGAACTCAGAAGCTAGTAAGAAGTGCAAGACTGGTATTGTTTCTTCACACGGAGATCCGTGAAACTTGTGTCAGATAGAAGAAGATCCAGGCTGTCAATAGGTTAGTCATCCTTGAAGCCTCTGTCGGATTGAAGATCTAGGTTGTTGATAGATTTATCATCCCTGGAACTTTTGTCACAATGAAGATCTAGACCCTCGTTAGGTTTACCGAATAGAGGTTTTTGTTGGCATTGGTCAGTGTGTTAAAATTACTGCCAATGTTTTCTGTGTATTAACTAGTCGGTTTTACGTATTGGCCAGTGTGTTCGAGGTGATGACCTGTGTGTTCTAGGGATCGGTCAGTGTGTAGTAGGTAATGGCCAATATATTCAAGGTATTGGTCAGCGTGTTCTAGGTATTAATCAGTGTGCTCTAGGTATTGGTCAGTGTCTACTAGGTAATGGCCAGTGTATTCAAGGTATTGGTCAGCGTGTTCTAGGTATTGGTCAGTGTGTACTAGGTAATGGCCAATATATTCAAGGTATTGGTCAGCGTGTTCTAGGTATTGGTCAGTGTGTTCTAGGTGATGGTCAGTGTTTCAAGGTATGTGACAGCGTGTTCTAGGTATGTGTCAGTGTGTTCTAGGTATGTGACAGTGTGTTCTAGGTATGTGACAGTGTAAAAATTACTGCCAATGTTTTCTGTGTATTATCCAGTGGGTTTTCCGTATTGGCCAGTGTGTTCGAGGTGATGACCTGTGTGTTCTAGGTATTGGTCAGTGTGTACTAGGTAATGGCCAGTGTATTCAAGGTATTGGTCAGTGTGTTCTAGGTGATGGTCAGTGTGGTCTAGTTATGTGACAGCGTGTTCTAGGTATGTGTCAGTGTGTTCTAGTATTTGCTAGCGTATTCTAGGCGTCAGTGTGTTCTAGGTATGTGACAGCGTGTTCTAGGTATGTGAGGTATGTGTCAGTGTGTTCTAGGTATTTGCTAGCGTATTCTAGACGTCAGTGTGTTCTAGGTATGTGACAGCGTGTTCTAGGTGATGGTCAGTGTGTTCTAGGTACGTGACAGTGTGTTCTAGGTATGAGACAGTGTGTTCTAGGTATGTGACAGTGTGTTCTAGGTATGTGACAGTTTGTTCTAGGTATGTGACAGTGTGTTCTAGGTATGTGACAGTGTGTTCTAGGTATGAGACAGTGTGTTCTAGGTATGTGACAGTGCGTTCTAGGTATGTGACAGCGTGTTCTAGGTGTGTGTCAGTGTGTTCTAGGTATTTGCTAGCGTATTCTAGGCATCAGTGTGTTCTAGGTATGTGACAGCGTGTTCTAGGTATGTGTCAGTGTGTTCTAGGTATTGGCTAGCGTATTCTAGACGTCAGTGTGTTCTAGGTATGTGACAGCGTGTTCTAGGTGATGGTCAGTGTGTTCTAGGTACGTGACAGTGTGTTCTAGGTATGAGACAGTGTGTTCTAGGTATGTGACAGTGTGTTCTAGGTATGTGACAGTGTGTTCTAGGTATGTGACAGTGTGTTCTAGGTATGTGACAGTGTGTTCTAGGTATGAGACAGTGTGTTCTAGGTATGTTACAGTGCGTTCTAGGTATGTGACAGTGCGTTCTAGGTATGTGGCAGTGTGCTCTAGGTATGTGACAGTGTGTTCTAGGTATGTGACAGTGTGTTCTATGTGATGGTCAGTGTGTACTAGGTAATGGCCAGTGTATTCAATGTATTGGTCAGCGTGTTCTAGGTATTGGTCAGTGTGTACTAGGTAATGGCCAATATATTCAAGGTATTGGTCAACGTGTTCTAGGTATTGGTAAGTGTGGTCTAGGTGATGGTCAGTGTTTCAAGGTATGTGACAGCGTGTTCTAGGTATGTGTCAGTGTGTTCTAGGTATGTGACAGTGTGTTCTAGATATGTGACAGTGTTAAAATTACTGCCAATGTTTTCTGTGTATTATCCAGTGGGTTTTCCGTATTGGCCAGTGTGTTCGAGGTGAAGACCTGTGTGTTCTAGCTATTGGTCAGTGTGTACTAGGCAATGGCCAATATATTCAAGGTATTGGTCAACATGTTCTAGGTATTAATCAATGTGCTCTAGGTATTGGTCAGTGTGTACTAGGTAATGGCCAGTGTATTCAAGGTATTGGTCAGTGTGTTTTAGTTATTAATCAGTGTGCTCTAGGTATTGGTCAGTGTGTACTAGGTAAAGGCGAGTGTATTAAAGGTATAGGTCAGTGTGTTCTAGGTGATGGTCAGTGTGGTCTAGTTATGTGACAGCGTGTTCTAGGTATGTGTCAGTGTGTTCTAGGTATTTGCTAGCGTATTCTAGGCGTCAGTGTGTTCTAGGTATGTGACAGCGTGTTCTAGGTGATGGTCAGTGTGTTCTAGGTATGTGACAGTGTGTTCTAGGTATGTGACAGTGTGTTCTAGGTATGTGACAGTGTGTTTTAGGTTTGTGACCGTGTGTTCTAGGTATGTGACAGTGTGTTCTAGGTATGTGACAGTGTGTTCTAGTATTTGCTAGCGTATTCTAGGCGTCAGTGTGTTCTAGGTATGTGACCGTGTGTTCTAGGTATGTGACAGTGTGTTCTAGGTATGTGTCAGTGTGTTCTAGTATTTGCTAGCGTATTCTAGGCGTCAGTGTGTTCTAGGTATGTGTCAGTGTGTTCTAGGTATTTGCTAGCGTATTCTAGGCATCAGTGTGTTCTAGGTATGTGACAGCGTGTTCTAGGTGTGTGTCAGTGTGTTCTAGGTATGTGACCGTGTGTTCTAGGTGTGTGACAGCGTGTTCTACGTATTTGCTAGCGTATTCTAGGCATCAGTGTGTTCTAGGTATGTGACAGCGTGTTCTAGGTGTGTGTCAGTGTGTTCTAGGTGTGTGACCGTGTGTTCTAGGTATGTGACCGTGTGTTCTAGGTGTGTGACAGCGTGTTCTACGTATTTGCTAGCGTATTTTAGGCATCAGTGTGTTCTAGGTATGTGACAGCGTGTTCTAGGTGTGTGTCAGTGTGTTCTAGGTGTGTGACCGTGTGTTCTAGGTATGTGACAGCGTGTTCTAGGTGTGTGTCAGTGTGTTCTAGGTATTTGCTAGCGTATTCTAGGCGTCAGTGTGTTCTAGGTATGTGACAGCGTGTTCTAGGTGATGGTCAGTGTGTTCTAGGTATGTGACAGTGTGTTCTAGGTATGTGACAGTGTGTTCTAGGTATGTGACAGTGTGTTTTAGGTTTGTGACCGTGTGTTCTAGGTATGTGACAGTGTGTTCTAGGTATGTGACAGTGTGTTCTAGTATTTGCTAGCGTATTCTAGGCGTCAGTGTGTTCTAGGTATGTGACCGTGTGTTCTAAGTATGTGACAGTGTGTTCTAGGTATGTGTCAGTGTGTTCTAGTATTTGCTAGCGTATTCTAGGCGTCAGTGTGTTCTAGGTATGTGAGGTATGTGTCAGTGTGTTCTACGTATGTGACAGTGTGTTCTAGGTATGTGACAGCTTGTTCTAGGTATGTGAGGTATGTGTCAGTGTGTTCTAGGTATTTGCTAGCGTATTCTAGGCATCAGTGTGTTCTAGGTATGTGACAGCGTGTTCTAGGTATGTGTCAGTGTGTTCTAGGTATTGGCTAGCGTATTCTAGACGTCAGTGTGTTCTAGGTATGTGACAGCGTGTTCTAGGTGATGGTCAGTGTGTTCTAGGTACGTGACAGTGTGTTC
The DNA here is from genome assembly GCA_014155875.1 of Cepaea nemoralis. Taxonomy (NCBI): domain Eukaryota; kingdom Metazoa; phylum Mollusca; class Gastropoda; order Stylommatophora; family Helicidae; genus Cepaea; species Cepaea nemoralis. The sequence continues at coordinate 82,041 of JACEFZ010016238.1, forward strand.
TAGGTATGAGACAGTGTGTTCTAGTTATGTGACAGTGTGTTCTAGGTATGTGACAGTGTGTTCTAGGTATGTGACAGTGTGTTCTAGGTATGTGACAGTGTGTTCTAGGTATGAGACAGTGTGTTCTAGGTATGTGACAGTGCGTTCTAGGTATGTGACAGCGTGTTCTAGGTGTGTGTCAGTGTGTTCTAGGTATTTGCTAGCGTATTCTAGGCATCAGTGTGTTCTAGGTATGTGACAGCGTGTTCTAGGTATGTGTCAGTGTGTTCTAGGTATTGGCTAGCGTATTCTAGACGTCAGTGTGTTCGAGGTATGTGACAGCGTGTTCTAGGTGATGGTCAGTGTGTTCTAGGTACGTGACAGTATGTTCTAGGTATGAGACAGTGTGTTCTAAGTATGTGACAGTGTGTTCTAGGTATGTGACAGTGTGTTCTAGGTATGTGACAGTGTGTTCTAGGTATGTGACAGTGTGTTCTAGGTATGAGACAGTGTGTTCTAGGTATGTGACAGTGCGTTCTAGGTATGTGACAGCGTGTTCTAGGTGTGTGTCAGTGTGTTCTAGGTATTTGCTAGCGTATTCTAGGCATCAGTGTCTTCTATACAGCGTGTTCTAGGTATGTGTCAGTGTGTTCTAGGTATTGGCTAGCGTATTCTAGACGTCAGTGTGTTCTAGGTATGTGACAGCGTGTTCTAGGTGATGGTCAGTGTGTTCTAGGTACGTGACAGTGTGTTCTAGGTATGAGACAGTGTGTTCTAGGTATGTGACAGTGTGTTCTAGGTATGTGACAGTGTGTTCTAGGTATGTGACAGTGTGTTCTAGGTATGAGACAGTGTGTTCTAGGTATGAGACAGTGCGTTCTAGGTATGTGACAGTGCGTTCTAGGTATGTGGCAGTGTGCTCTAGGTATGTGACAGTGTGTTCTAGGTATGTGACAGTGTGTTCTAGGTGATGGTCAGTGTGTACTAGGTAATGGCCAGTGTATTCAATGTATTGGTCAGCGTGTTCTAGGTATTGGTCAGTGTGTACTAGGTAATGGCCAATATATTCAAGGTATTGGTCAGCGTGTTCTAGGTATTAATCAGTGTGCTCTAGGTATTGGTCAGTGTCTACTAGGTAATGGCCAGTGTATTCAAGGTATTGGTCAGCGTGTTCTAGGTATTGGTCAGTGTGTACTAGGTAATGGCCAATATATTCAAGGTATTGGTCAGCGTGTTCTAGGTATTGGTCAGTGTGTTCTAGGTGATGGTCAGTGTTTCAAGGTATGTGACAGCGTGTTCTAGGTATGTGTCAGTGTGTTCTAGGTATGAGACAGTGTGTTCTAGGTATGTGACAGTGCGTTCTTGGTATGTGACAGCGTGTTCTAGGTGTGTGTCAGTGTGTTCTAGGTATTTGCTAGCGTATTCTAGGCATCAGTGTGTTCTATACAGCGTGTTCTAGGTATGTGTCAGTGTGTTCTAGGTATTGGCTAGCGTATTCTAGACGTCAGTGTGTTCTAGGTATGTGACAGCGTGTTCTAGGTGATGGTCAGTGTGTTCTAGGTACGTGACAGTGTGTTCTAGGTATGAGACAGTGTGTTCTAGGTATGTGACAGTGTGTTCTAGGTATGTGACAGTGTGTTCTAGGTATGTGACAGTGTGTTCTAGGTATGAGACAGTGTGTTCTAGGTATGAGACAGTGCGTTCTAGGTATGTGACAGTGCGTTCTAGGTATGTGGCAGTGTGCTCTAGGTATGTGACAGTGTGTTCTAGGTATGTGACAGTGTGTTCTAGGTGATGGTCAGTGTGTACTAGGTAATGGCCAGTGTATTCAATGTATTGGTCAGCGTGTTCTAGGTATTGGTCAGTGTGTACTAGGTAATGGCCAATATATTCAAGGTATTGGTCAACGTGTTCTAGGTATTGGTAAGTGTGTTCTAGGTGATGGTCAGTGTTTCAAGGTATGTGACAGCGTGTTCTAGGTATGTGTCAGTGTGTTCTAGGTATGTGACAGTGTGTTCTAGATATGTGACAGTGTTAAAATTACTGCCAATGTTTTCTGTGTATTATCCAGTGGGTTTTCCGTATTGGCCAGTGTGTTCGAGGTGATGACCTGTGTGTTCTAGCTATTGGTCAGTGTGTACTAAGCAATGGCCAATATATTCAAGGTATTGGTCAACATGTTCTAGGTATTAATCAATGTGCTCTAGGTATTGGTCAGTGTGTACTAGGTAATGGCCAGTGTATTCAAGGTATTGGTCAGTGTGTTTTAGTTATTAATCAGTGTGCTCTAGGTATTGGTCAGTGTGTACTAGGTAATGGCGAGTGTATTAAAGGTATAGGTCAGTGTGTTCTAGGTGATGGTCAGTGTGGTCTAGTTATGTGACAGCGTGTTCTAGGTATGTGTCAGTGTGTTCTAGGTATTTGCTAGCGTATTCTAGGCGTCAGTGTGTTCTAGGTATGTGACAGCGTGTTCTAGGTGTGTGTCAGTGTGTTCTAGGTATTTGCTAGCGTATTCTAGGCGTCAGTGTGTTCTAGGTATGTGACAGCGTGTTCTAGGTGATGGTCAGTGTGTTCTAGGTATGTGACAGTGTGTTCTAGGTATGTGACAGTGTGTTCTAGGTATGTGACAGTGTGTTTTAGGTTTGTGACCGTGTGTTCTAGGTATGTGACAGTGTGTTCTAGGTATGTGACAGTGTGTTCTAGGTATGTGACACTGTGTTCTAGGTATGTGACAGTGCGTTCTAGGTATGTGACAGTGCGTTCTAGGTATGTGGCAGTGTGCTCTAGGTATGTGACAGTGTGTTCTAGGTATGTGACAGTGTGTTCTAGGTGATGGTCAGTGTGTTTTGGGTAATGGTCAGTGTGTTCTAGGTGGTGGTCATTGTGTTCTAGGTATGTTACAGTGTGTTCTAGGTATGTGTCAGTGTGTTCTAGGTATTGGCTCACATGTTATATGCGTCAGTAAGCGTGTTCTAGGTATTAGCTACCGTATTCTAGGCGTCAGTGTGTTCTAGGTAGTGGTCAGCCTGCGGTTGGCATTCCTGTGTGTATTAGGCGATGGTCAGTGTGTTTTAGTTATTGATTAGCTTATTCTAGGTATTGGCCAACGTGTTTTACGTATTGGCTAGTGTGTTCTAGATAAAGGTCAATGCGTTTTATGTTTGGTCATTATCTTCTGGGTATTCGACAATGTGTTCTGGGTTTGGGCTAACATGTTTCAGATAATAGTCAGTTTGCTGGCTCTCTCACTAAGGGGTTCCAGACGAAATTCGTAATCTCGCATCCCACTTTCAAATCACAGCTGTTGAATTTTATGAAAAGGTATCGGGGCAGGTCGTGCAGAAAGCAATGGCAAATTACCGAACGTCAACTTGCCAAGCGATCATAAACAGCAGAAATATTGAGAGGATGACTGCGATGTCCTGCAAAGGATATTGCAAAAACTTTTAATCTCTCTATATATATATACTCTATGTTCATAATTTATTAATATGTACAATCTCTACGTTCATGATTATATATATATATAAGATGTTGATGTTTTCCAAGATGGCGGTGTAAACCGCGTCGCTCGATTCGGAGATTAATTATGTGTTCTGTGCGTGTTTCTTAACATCAATTTGTTCAAATAAGGATGAGCCTACGACAGGTCCAGCAAACCGGTAGGGAATTTATTTGTTCAAGAACTATTGCTCGAGAATTATGGAGGAAATTGAGAGAAAAACGCAGCTCTATCAGCGTTCACGCCGGAAACTACACACCGAAGCGACACAACAAGCGACTAACGACGACAACTGCTAAATTTCGACACACTTCAAATAGAAAAGAGATTTTTGCAACTTGGAATGTTACAGGTCTAGGATATAAGGAACCAGCTCTCGTAGAGTTTATGAAACAATCAAATATTCAATTATTAGGACTCGCAGACACTAGGAAAAAGGGGCAGAACACGAAACAAACACACGAAGGTTACGTCCTTATATGGAGTGGCGTCGACCAGCGAGCTACAGCTAAACATGGAGTGGGTTTTTTGTTGCATCCAGACAAAGCGAAAGCAATTATCAACACTAAATTTATATCAGAAAGGATAATACTAGTACAGATCAAAGAAGGAAATAGAACAACAACTTTTATACAAACATACGCCCCATGTAATGACACTTACAGCGACGAAGACAAAGACGAATATTTTGATAAACTTGCAGACACGTTAAATAATGTCGAGGAGACAGATGAACTAGTTGTGATGGGTGATTTTAACGGACGAATAGGCACACGAAGAACACCGTGGGAGGATTGCATGGGGCCATTCAGCGACACAGAGACTGATTGTAACAGCAATGGTCAACATCTACTCAACATATGTTCGGAACATGGACTAATAATAACAAATAGTTTTTTTCAACATTGTCGTAGCCACACCAAAACCTGGTATAAATGGAATGACATAAACCAAGCATCCCAAATTGACTTTATTCTAATTAGGAAATCAGACAGAAGGCTACTATTAGATTCAAGAGCACTCCCAAATACAGATGTTGATACTGATCACAAGCCAGTCATAATAAAGAAGATTTCACCACACAGGAAAATAAGAAACAAAAAGGTAACAACACATGTCATCAATTATAGGAGGCTGCAGGAAAATACGGTTAAAGACGACTTCAATCAAGAAATCCAAAACCTACATAAGAACATCCCTGATGACCACTCAAGCGTAGATAAGGAATGGACATGTTTCAAGGCTGCCATGCTCGACACACTGAAAAATAAATGTGGAACAAAGAAAGTAGGGCAGGACAAAAGATTCAGAACAGCCTGGTGGAACAACGAAGTTAAAGATAGCATATTCAAAAAGAAGGTAGCATTCAAAAAGTGGATCTCAACTAAATCTGAACAGGACTATATTACTTATAGAATAGCACGACGTAATGCCAAACGAACAATTAGAGCATCTAAAGATGAATCCTGGAGAATATACGGTGAACAGATGGCGACCCTTAGCAAAGACTGCCCAAGAGAATTTTATAAACGTGTCACCACAATTAGAAACAGAGATGCATGTTACAACCCAACCACCATCATAAACAGCAAAAGAGGTATGCCAATATTTAATCCACAACAAAGACTAGCAAGGTGGGCAGAATACTTTCAAGAACTACTTAACCCCACAGATAACATAGGAAACCTCACTTTTGTGCCTAAACGCCAGGGACAGCAAGAACCAAATTTCATACCTGCAGAAGTCAAAGCAGTTATACAGAAAAGTCCTAAAAACAAATCACCAGGTCCAGATGGAATAACCACAGAAGCTATTCAGGCCTGTGGGGAAACAGGAGTTAAATGGCTAACAAGACTTTTTAATATAGCATGGGAAGAAAGAAAAGTCCCAGATGATTGGCAACAGGCAATAATATTACCAATATGGAAAAAGAAAGGCAATATGAGAGAGTGCGAAACATACAGAGGTATATCACTCCTGAGCCATATAGGGAAAATGTATGCAAAACTTTTGGAACAAAGAGCTAGACCAATAGTTGAACAACAGTTAAGCAAAGCACAATTCGGTTTTCGGAAAGGTAAAAGTTGCACTGATGCATTATTTACACTTAGACAAATTTGTGAAAAAACTATTGAATATAGTGACCAGCAGAATATTGTGTTTGTAGATCAGGAAAAGGCTTTTGATAGAGTAGACAGATACAAATTATGGACCATCCTTGAAGACTATGGGATAGAAGGCCAACTGCTAGAAAACATCATAGCCATGTACCACTCGAGCCAAAGTGCAGTAAGAACACAGGAAGGTATATCAGATATGTTCACAGTCAATACAGGAGTGAGACAGGGATGTGTGCTCTCTCCCCTGCTATTCAATATCTACATGGACAGAATTTCCAAAGAAGCAAGTCTCGACAGAACAGATTCAGAAAATTTAGAACTCTTTACTCCAGATGAAACAACTGATCTACAGGGAATAAATGAACTTCTATTTGCAGATGATCAGTGCCTGTTTTACAGCGACGAGGGCAGACTACAGAATCATATTACTAATCTGAGTTCAACCTGCAGCAGATACAATATGAGTATAAACACAGCCAAAACCGAAGTAATGCAAGTTAGCAGATCGCCAGGCCCACTAAGTATACAGATAAATAACACACCTCTGAAACAAGTTAAAGAATTCAAATACCTTGGAAGTATGATCACAGAAGATGGCAGATTGGACAGAGAAATTGAAATCAGATGTCAAAAAGCTAGTGCACTTACATATCAACTATCACCCTTACTGAAACATCCAAACATACCCATGTCCGCAAAACGACAGATAATAAACAGCATATTCACACCAACCCTATGCTACCAATCTCAAACCTGGACTTTATCCAAATTACACCTTCGCAAAATCAACACCTGCGAAATGAGATGCCTGAGGAGAGCTGCCAACTTAACAATCCGAGACCGAGTAAGAAATGTTACTATCAGACAGACTGTGGGATCAACACCTTGTGCCACATTTATTGAAAGACAGAAGATCAAGTGGTTTGGCCATGTTGTTAGAATGCAACATCAGCAACTACCATCACTGGCCTTACATCAAAGATCATCTGCGACGAGACCACGAGGACGTCCAAGAAGAAAATGGATTGACGACATCAGAGACATTGTACAACCACACGGAATGACACTATCCAGTGCCGCCCACCGGGCGCTGGAACGCAAATTATTCCTCCCCACGACGCTTGACGGCAGAAGTGGAAGATGATGATGATGATGATGAATAAATTATGAACATAAAGTCTACATGCACAAGCAACACGAACACAGAGCTTGCATATACAGACACATAAAAATAGATCGTACATATCCATAGATCTACATGAACGTAGTGCATTTACATGAAAATAATATGTAGAGTTTATGCAGCAGGTTAAAAAGAGGAAAGTCGTGGATGGGTCAAGATGAAGACATTCTTCAACAGGTATGTTCACTTGAGGGCATAGAACCTGGCGAGGAGTGGGTACAAGTGCCAACAGATTTCTGTACATCCGTTTCACTGTGCATCCAACTAGACAGGAAATGCAGACAAGAAAATCCAGCTGCTGTGGAGGTGGAAGTACAGGCTCTGATCTTCGAGAATTCTTTAGAGGAAGATGCTGTCATTTACACGGATGGGTCGGTCGTCCGAGGAGTGAGAAGTTCATGGGCCTATACGGCTTAGGCCAGACAGAAAATTTTCAAGGAAGAGTCTGGCGCTTTTGTTTTGACCACAAGCAGCTTGACTAAGGAATTCATGGCAGTGAGTAAAGCAGTAACATGGCTCATGACACAGACATTCAATCGGGAATGTGTCCCTAGTAACTCAATGAGTATGCTTAGGAGGATAGAGATGGGATGGGTCCGAAGAGAGTGGCTGCTGTCTCTGGAGCGGTCTATGCTGGCCAAATTAGGTTCATTTTCGTGCCAGGGCATGTGAGTGTACAAGGGAATGAGCAGCCTGACAGGCTTGCAGGTAGTGCTGCTGTGGAAGGCGGACGAGCCAAGGACGAGGCAGACATTCTGAATGCTCTACGAGAAGTAAGTCGTTTACGAGAACCAAACGATGGCTGGGAATCTACAGCCATGGCCAGGCTGCGAGAACAGCAAATTAAAACACGTATGGCCAAACAAGAACACTACGTAGGAAGCCAACAAAATGTAATAAACCAACACAGAACGGGGTAGTGAGCCGTTACACGCTGAGGGATTTGCTGAGGAGGGGATCCGAGCACTTATGGACTGAATGGTTCGATGTGGAATGAGGATGATATGTCAACTAACTAACTAACTAACTAACTAACTAACTAACTAACTAACTAACTAACTATACACACGCACACACACACGCGCACACACACACACACACGCGCACACTCCCACACACACACACACACACACAAATTCTGTACTTAAATTACGTTTATTTATATGCTCTATTTTCATGTTTTCTGTATATGTACAATCTCTTCGTTCATGATTTCTATATATGTACAATCGATGTTCAGATGTTATCTGTATGCACAATATGTTCACATGTGCTCTATATTTGAATGTCATTTGCTGCGAGAAAAAAAGTGTTGAAGTGCTACATAGAACCTGTACTTTTGTATGGATGTGAAGCGTGGACAATTAGCAGACAAGCTAACAAACATCCAATGGGTGTGGAAATGTAGTTTCTGAGGAAAATGCAAAGAATACCATTGACAGACAGGAGAACCCTTGACGAGGTCTTACAAAGATCAAATGAAAACCGTAATTTGATTAGACAAATTAGACGTAGACAGTCAGCATTTTTGTGGACACGTTATGAGAAGAAATAAATTGGAAAACTTGATGACAACTGGCAAGATTGAGGGGGAAAGAACAATTGAAAGACAGAGAAATAAATAACTGAATGACTTGGTCATGTGGTATGGTCGAAACAACAAGACAGAGCCGATCCACGAATCTGGTGATCGTGTGAGATTGCGAAACATGACTGTCCACGCTTATCGGTACGGCACATAATGATGATGATGTTCATATGTTCTCTATATGTACGAGTTATGTTCATTTTGTAATTTTATTTTTATTGGGGGGGGGGGGGTCTAATCTCTTTTGCTCACTTTTATTTCGGCATTGATTTTTTCCAAATTAACAAATATAATATAATACCTATTTTAATTAACTCGAGGCAATTGTGTACAGCTTGTTGTTGCCCAATGAAGGCATTCAGTGTGTGTGTGTGTGTTTTTTTTGTTTTTTTTTTCACGAGAAGAATACAATATCAGAACACAATCCTACTCCATATAATGCCACAATTGAGACAAAAACATATAAATGAATACGCATTAATGGGATGAGGCTAGATTAAAAGTGATGGGTATCCTTGATAGGCTGTCTGCGAAAGAATCAGAACATATTAGGTCCTTTGTATGTCTTCAGATTATGTTTATTGGTTTACTGCCAGACAGGCTTCGTTGTCTACATAATGCTTCACATAATGATGTCCTGTAATCAGTAGCGATTCCTGTATCACGCTGCTTCAGATGTGTTAAGGAATCACATTTTGTTCACTGCCGGAAGGGCCAGTCGCGCTAGCTAAGGACTTGTACAGTGGCGTGTCGTAACAAAATGCAGTGACCAGTTTCTTTCCTCGTGGTGGCAGGGTTGGCTCAGTAGGTAGGGCATCCTATAGTTAATCTAAGGGTTAAGAGTTCGTGTTCCTTATCGTGTGATTGTTTTTTTTTTTAATGAAATAACATGTGAAAGAGAAGACAAGAACTGCGGTTAGATGTGAGATCAATAAAATATGAGGGGAGCTTTCTTGTAGGGGTTAGGCAGTTACTCATCATTAACATCATCATCATCATCATCATCATCATCATCATCATCATCATCATCATCATCATCATCATCATGTGCTATGCCGGTAAGGATGGACTCTCATGTCTCGCCATCTCACTCGATCAGCAGAGTGGTAGATCAGCTCAGCGTTCCTGTCTCGGCCATGCAACATAGTCAAGCCATCCTGATATTTACTTCTCCGCCTTCCTCCTGCTCTCTTCTCCTCAATCTTGCCAGTTGTCACCAAGTTCTCCAATTTATTTTACTTTACTCTTACAGGGACTTGATAGTTCAATGTCAACACCAGACATTCGCTAAGGGAGGGAAAGACTGGCCACATTCCCCCGTGCACTTATGTCCCAATACATCGCAAGCACAGAGCACGTTTCTTCCATGGGACTTGTTTTTAAGGCAATTGCGGTAACACAGTGGCTAGACGCTCTCATGCCGACCCGGGGGTCGTAGCTTCCATCCACATCGGGGCGGATTCCAAGTTTTAACACTGAACTGGGCGCCCAGGTGGACCCAGTCTAACAGAAGCCACGGAACTTAGGAAGTAAAGGCGGCCTGTGTGTTACTGACACCATCACCCACCGAGTGCCTGTGGATATATGTACGTGTGTGTCTAGCAGCGAGTGCCCTGTGATCCTCATGGTGTACGATAGAGTGTTTTAACTACTTTACCTTACCTTAGTTTAGTCAACGGATCAACATCACGGGACACGGGTGTAACCCATAAGTGTTCCGTTCCACTGCTACTGAGTCTAGATAATCTCAGATCAGTGCACGACCTCCGTAGCATCGGCGAGAATCCTGAAATACTTTGGGTAGGTCTCTTTAACTCGAAATTTTGCCCGGGCAGCGCCGTTAGGCTATTCTTTTTCGATTTTCAACAGCCAAAGGATTCTTTACGTGCGCAGCAGTACACAGGAGCGTCCCATCTCACTACCCAGAGACCAGGGGAAATTTTGTTACTAGAAGTCCACGTGAAAAAAATCCCGGCCCTCACCGGAGCTTGAACCCGGGACCTCCAGCACTCGAGGCGGACACCATACCTCGAGATCACTCATTCCCTTGTACCTTATCTTACTTAACACTAATCAAATACCGCCAATGACACACTTCATACTACTGCCATATGGCACTTTAGCTTTGCAATCGGAGAGACGTGATGACTGCCGTCGCCCATCTTCCCGAAAATGAAGCTAACGCAAAATATATTTCCGGCCTTCTAGCAAATAATAAGGACAACACGTTTCGCAGTCAACATCAGAATTTTTGGTTGTGATTTCTTGGCAAGTTTACTTTCACTAGTTTGCCATTGCTTTCTGAATGACCAGCACTCATACCCCTTTATGAAAACCATCGCAAGGTGGTGTGATTCCACATAATTTGTATTTCGATCACGGTATGCGGGATTACGAATTGCGTCCGTAACCTTCTTCGCCATTGCGCCAGCTAAAAAACAAGAAGGTATGCTAAACCAAGAATCAAGAAAGTCCAAGAAAAAACACTAGAATACTGTTAAGAATATTATGCCAGCAGTAACAATGGAAAACCCATTGAAAGAAGAATCGATCCCTCTTGCTGTCATCTTGAAACCAGCTCAGACTATCACAACTTCCAACGCTCGGTTGGACACACACACACACAAATTCTGTACTTAAATTACGTTTATTTATATGCTCTATTTTCATGTTTTCTGTATATGTACAATCTCTTCGTTCATGATTTCTATATATGTACAATCGATGTTCAGATGTTATCTGTATGCACAATATGTTCACATGTGCTCTATATTTGAATGTCATTTGCTGCGAGAAAAAAAGTGTTGAAGTGCTACATAGAACCTGTACTTTTGTATGGATGTGAAGCGTGGACAATTAGCAGACAAGCTAACAAACATCCAATGGGTGTGGAAATGTAGTTTCTGAGGAAAATGCAAAGAATACCATTGACAGACAGGAGAACCCTTGACGAGGTCTTACAAAGATCAAATGAAAACCGTAATTTGATTAGACAAATTAGACGTAGACAGTCAGCATTTTTGTGGACACGTTATGAGAAGAAATAAATTGGAAAACTTGATGACAACTGGCAAGATTGAGGGGGAAAGAACAATTGAAAGACAGAGAAATAAATAACTGAATGACTTGGTCATGTGGTATGGTCGAAACAACAAGACAGAGCCGATCCACGAATCTGGTGATCGTGTGAGATTGCGAAACATGACTGTCCACGCTTATCGGTACGGCACATAATGATGATGATGTTCATATGTTCTCTATATGTACGAGTTATGTTCATTTTGTAATTTTATTTTTATTGGGGGGGGGGGGGGGGTCTAATCTCTTTTGCTCACTTTTATTTCGGCATTGATTTTTTCCAAATTAACAAATATAATATAATACCTATTTTAATTAACTCGAGGCAATTGTGTACAGCTTGTTGTTGCCCAATGAAGGCATTCAGTGTGTGTGTGTGTGTTTTTTTTGTTTTTTTTTTTCACGAGAAGAATACAATATCAGAACACAATCCTATTCCATATAATGCCACAATTGAGACAAAAACATATAAATGAATACGCATTAATGGGATGAGGCTAGATTAAAAGTGATGGGTATCCTTGATAGGCTGTCTGCGAAAGAATCAGAACATATTAGGTCCTTTGTATGTCTTCAGATTATGTTTATTGGTTTACTGCCAGACAGGCTTCGTTGTCTACATAATGCTTCACATAATGATGTCCTGTAATCAGTAGCGATTCCTGTATCACGCTGCTTCAGATGTGTTAAGGAATCACATTTTGTTCACTGCCGGAAGGGCCAGTCGCGCTAGCTAAGGACTTGTACAGTGGCGTGTCGTAACAAAATGCAGTGACCAGTTTCTTTCCTCGTGGTGGCAGGGTTGGCTCAGTAGGTAGGGCATCCTATAGTTAATCTAAGGGTTAAGAGTTCGTGTTCCTTATCGTGTGATTGTTTTTTTTTTTAATGAAATAACATGTGAAAGAGAAGACAAGAACTGCGGTTAGATGTGAGATCAATAAAATATGAGGGGAGCTTTCTTGTAGGGGTTAGGCAGTTACTCATCATTAACATCATCATCATCATCATCATCATCATCATCATCATCATCATCATCATCATCATCATCATCATGTGCTATGCCGGTAAGGATGGACTCTCATGTCTCGCCATCTCACTCGATCAGCAGAGTGGTAGATCAGCTCAGCGTTCCTGTCTCGGCCATGCAACATAGTCAAGCCATCCTGATATTTACTTCTCCGCCTTCCTCCTGCTCTCTTCTCCTCAATCTTGCCAGTTGTCACCAAGTTCTCCAATTTATTTTACTTTACTCTTACAGGGACTTGATAGTTCAATGTCAACACCAGACATTCGCTAAGGGAGGGAAAGACTGGCCACATTCCCCCGTGCACTTATGTCCCAATACATCGCAAGCACAGAGCACGTTTCTTCCATGGGACTTGTTTTTAAGGCAATTGCGGTAACACAGTGGCTAGACGCTCTCATGCCGACCCGGGGGTCGTAGCTTCCATCCACATCGGGGCGGATTCCAAGTTTTAACACTGAACTGGGCGCCCAGGTGGACCCAGTCTAACAGAAGCCACGGAACTTAGGAAGTAAAGGCGGCCTGTGTGTTACTGACACCATCACCCACCGAGTGCCTGTGGATATATGTACGTGTGTGTCTAGCAGCGAGTGCCCTGTGATCCTCATGGTGTACGATAGAGTGTTTTAACTACTTTACCTTACCTTAGTTTAGTCAACGGATCAACATCACGGGACACGGGTGTAACCCATAAGTGTTCCGTTCCACTGCTACTGAGTCTAGATAATCTCAGATCAGTGCACGACCTCCGTAGCATCGGCGAGAATCCTGAAATACTTTGGGTAGGTCTCTTTAACTCGAAATTTTGCCCGGGCAGCGCCGTTAGGCTATTCTTTTTCGATTTTCAACAGCCAAAGGATTCTTTACGTGCGCAGCAGTACACAGGAGCGTCCCATCTCACTACCCAGAGACCAGGGGAAATTTTGTTACTAGAAGTCCACGTGAAAAAAATCCCGGCCCTCACCGGAGCTTGAACCCGGGACCTCCAGCACTCGAGGCGGACACCATACCTCGAGATCACTCATTCCCTTGTACCTTATCTTACTTAACACTAATCAAATACCGCCAATGACACACTTCATACTACTGCCATATGGCACTTTAGCTTTGCAATCGGAGAGACGTGATGACTGCCGTCGCCCATCTTCCCGAAAATGAAGCTAACGCAAAATATATTTCCGGCCTTCTAGCAAATAATAAGGACAACACGTTTCGCAGTCAACATCAGAATTTTTGGTTGTGATTTCTTGGCAAGTTTACTTTCACTAGTTTGCCATTGCTTTCTGAATGACCAGCACTCATACCCCTTTATGAAAACCATCGCAAGGTGGTGTGATTCCACATAATTTGTATTTCGATCACGGTATGCGGGATTACGAATTGCGTCCGTAACCTTCTTCGCCATTGCGCCAGCTAAAAAACAAGAAGGTATGCTAAACCAAGAATCAAGAAAGTCCAAGAAAAAACACTAGAATACTGTTAAGAATATTATGCCAGCAGTAACAATGGAAAACCCATTGAAAGAAGAATCGATCCCTCTTGCTGTCATCTTGAAACCAGCTCAGACTATCACAACTTCCAACGCTCGGTATACTATTGATTTCTGCCTAATCGTGGAATCCATTTTGTAAATATTAGTATTTTCTGATTCTGCCAAGCGGGAATTTCATACAATTTACCTGGGGGAGAAACAGTGTCCGTTATAGGTCGAAGATTCTAAATTCTATTAGGAATAGTTCTTGGACTTGGAATGAAAAGGTTCTGGTCGATAGTTTGCAGCTGTACAGGAGATGGTGTTTCACGTTACTGCAGCCTTTGGACCAATGTCTGTCGCATCTGTAGGAAAGGTGTTTCCAACATGTTTACTTGTAATAGGTCTTTAGGGAGATTTTTTGATGTTATGTTAGTTATGTTTGTATGTTGGTCAGTTAACCTATCTACCTACCTACCCACCCACATAACTACCCACTTACCTACTTACCTGTATACCTACAGCCGATATGTCTACTTACCTACATAACTGTCGTACCTATCTACGTATCTACCTACCTACCTACCTTCTTGTAAATCTGTCTGTTTGCCTGTCTGTCTGCCGATCTTTCTATTTATCGATCTGGCTGTCTGTCTATGTGTCTATTGACTGTCAACGTGCATGGGTTCTGACCTATGGACCTACCTACATGCCTGCATCTTTGTCTGTTCGACTTTCGGTCAGTCTATGTATGCATCCACTTTTATGTGAATCTCGTCAATGCCCTTTCTTGCTTCCTTATTGAATTATAGTCATTCTTATCGACGCCTTGATCTAATGCTCCATATGTTGGCAACAATCATATACACTAATCCAACTTCAACATTACAATAACTGTGTTCACCCGATAAGGTCTAGCACCATACGCCAAGTGAATGTAAGATGTGCAAACGGGTCCCTTACAAATAATGTTAATATCAATGTCATTACACGTTTCAATAAAGAGCATATATAAAATGGGGAACACGACACAACGAAACAAACACATTCCACCATTAACAATTGTAAATATAAGCCGCCCCCCCCCCCCCCCCCCCCAAATAGTGGCTTTTAAACAAAACAGTGATGTGATATACGGAATCATAAACGTGAGGCGGTCACAGTGTTTAAACAAACAAGAATTGTGTCACCATCGATATTAGGATCATCATCCTGTGCCGCGCTAACTAGGGTTTGGCGTTTATGTATCTTCCGAGATCTAGGCCCGTGGTCTTCTGGATCATTTATTTGTATGATATTCCTTCAGGCCGCCGTCTGTCTCCACCCTGAATCATTTATCTCGGTACGCCCCTGCCGTCTTGCCTCTGATCTTTTTAGTCGACACGATGTTTCCCAATG
Source organism: Cepaea nemoralis (assembly GCA_014155875.1). NCBI lineage: Eukaryota > Metazoa > Mollusca > Gastropoda > Stylommatophora > Helicidae > Cepaea > Cepaea nemoralis. The sequence continues at coordinate 97,384 of JACEFZ010016238.1, forward strand.
CGCTTCCACTCTTTACATAACCAAAGAACACTGTTTTCTACTGCTATTTGTATATAGTATTCTACTTTCATTGGCTTCTACCATACAGTTGTTGTTAGTTGCTGTGGATGTCCAAGGTATTCACAACAGGCGTCTCAGAGAAAACATCCCCACTGCCCGAAAGCTTTTCCTAATCTGTTTATTCATCTTAAGTGATTCACTGCCATACAGCAAAACACGTTCTTCTTAACATTTCAGTACTCTCGTGGTTAGTTAAGGTCGTGATTATGGCAGTCCGGAAAGGTCCATACAAGCCCCGATAGGCTTTTTTAGATCCATGTCAGCGTACAGCGACTGATCGCAACAGTTGCGCGTTGATTAATCGACACATTATGTACTCTCAGGATGTCGCTTGTCTCCCACGTACTCACTTCCAACAAACACCACCCCTTCCTACCACCCCCACCCCATTCCTCCATTTTTTTCTTCATTCTCCATATTTTACTCCCTGGATAAAAAAGCAGATTTAAAAATATTATTGAAGTAATCTGTTCGTCCAATGTGTCTTATGGCGAAAATGATGTCTGCCCCTCCCATTGTCCTTCCCTGTTCACTAACCGCTGGGTCCGCCAATCCATCGACTGGCTCATTATAGCCCAGTTCATAGATTAAACTTAACTGACCTAATTGTGATGTACTCCGTGTGTCGAGCCACTCGTGTAGCATGACATAAGTCTGGACCATGTCTAGACCATCTCATTATGGGATCAGTTGACCTAGAGTTTAGAATGCAGCATTGACATATCGTGTCAAAGTGGCTTTAGCCTCCATTAAGCGTCGCGATTTTATCTATTGGGGTGGCAATGAAATCCTAACCTGATAACTATTATCTGCTAGGGCATCATATTGCACTCAGGACAAGTACATAGGTGCCCAGATCCTCCCCCCCCCCCCTCCATTCTCCCACCCCTCAACAACACGTCAATTACCGTCCGGCGGCTAATAGCGCCACGTCTATGCTGGGTACCGTGGCCCCTCGTTCGCCCGATGGCTGACCGGGCTAATTTTTATTCCCGAGTCGCTCATTCTGGGCAACGATGTGGGTTACTGCCGTCAATGCCGTACGTTTTCACATCTCTCTAAAGGCATTAATAACATCGGCACTATCCATGGGCTGGCCATCTGCAGGAGATGCAGAGCCAGCCAGTTTATCAGCTCGTTTATTTCCCTCAACTCCCGCATATCCCAGGCAGCGATTTAGTCCAATGTCTACGTACAGAACCCGTCTTGACCTTTCGGACCATGCTCATTGAATCACTAAATACACACACGTTGGTATAGCTCTGTGATTTCAGCTATATGAAAACCTGCCATCACCTTCATCACCAAGCTGCTTGTGGTCATAGCATGGGCACCACTGGCTTCTTGAATGGTTCGACCCGCTGCAAGTGCCCTGAATTTCCAAGCATTTCTCTGTTGCTGTATAACAGATCCACCTGTAAACTGCGTGGCTATGGCTGGGGCATATTATGTTTCCAGACCTGCATAGATTTCGTTCGCAGATAACTACTCCCATTGAACACCGATACCGTTGAAAATGTTGCAACCCTCTCTCACATGTCACACAAGCTGAGCTATTCGTAACAGACAACCCGTTTTACAGTCTCTAACATTCACACAAGCCGAGCTAATCGCAACAAACAACCCATTTCATGGTCTCTAACATTCACACACGCTGAGTTAATCGCAACAAACAACCCGGATCACGGTCTCTAACATTCACACAAGTCGAGCTAATCGCAACAAACAACCCGTTTCACAGTCTCTCACATATCACACAAGCGAGCTAATCGCAACAAACAACCAGATTCACCGCCCCTCCTATACCACACAAGCCGAGCTTATCACAACAAACAGCCATTAAAACGAATAGTATACACATGAGTATACCCGAATAAGACATTATTTAAGGTCAGTATGGCAGATGACCTTTTACACATCACGGGTTTACTGGGTGTATGGTCCTAGCGCCATGTTTTTATTGACCAGCTGGTGTACCTGATATTCTTTATTTAGGTGGGTTTTGACATTCTAAAACATAGTCTTTGCATTTTATACTTGCTGAAGAATTGATTATTTGATCAGCGTACTCCGAGACTTCAGTGTTTTTGTCTATGTTTGTTTCCCTCTTCTCTGATCTGCTGCACTGGTTTTTAATAAACCAACACTTTGGAGGGCAAAGTTGCATATAGTTCCTTACATTATGAGAAACTTCACGTTTCTTCATCATCTTCTTCTTCTTCTTCTTCTTCTTCTTCTTCTTCTTCTTCTTCTTCTTCTTCTTCTTCTTCTTCTTCTTCTTCTTTCTTTCTTTCTTTGTCTTCCTCCTCTCCCTCGCTCTTCCCTTTCTCCTGCTTCTTCTTTCGTTCAATTTCCACTATTTCTAAGTCTCCAAATTGTTTTCCTCTTTCAAAAGAAGCTCAAAACATTCTTTATATACGAATATTTGTACTTGTTTTTAGTGCACGCTTTCTGATATCCAAGTGTTATGAAACATGGCAAGTAATCGGCGATATTAATACATTGTGTAGGTCGCTCTACTGTAACTTGTCTGCACTCTAATCAATAACTTTCCCGGGTCCCGCAATGAAGGGGTTCGGAAATCTTATTCCGATGCTTACACGTCTAAAGGTTATAGAAATGTTATCAGTCATGCCGTTTCAGAAATTGACGTTCTTAACCGCTTCCATGACGACAACTAGCACTGGAAAGCGCAAATAGGAAAGAAATGCATTCAAGACATCAAATCCAGAATGCGGAAAATGTGTTAGCTATGCCAGATTTAATATCCAACGTTGTCACAGTAATTCACAGGTTTTTGCATCAATTACTGTACACTAGGATATATTTATAACAGTCAGGGAACTAATCATGTGAGGTATACATCTATTTCTTTCTTCATTATCTTTCGTGTATGCGTTTTCTTTTATATCTTCTTGTTTGTGTTTCCCATCTTGATAGGTGTCTTTTATTTTGAATTTTTGTTGTTGTATTATTGATTGCTTTTACGAGCCGTTTTATAGTGGTTAGGGTGTTTGATTGTGAGTCTAGTGGTAAAGAAGTAGATTTAAATTACCATTTTTCATAACGAAAGACGTATTTGGTGAGGACCATTACCTTAGCAGACTGGCTAGACACTCCTCTACTGGCTCGGTGGCCAAGGGTTCGATCCGTTTCGGGGCAGATTCAAATATTTATAATTGACCTGACTCCAGATCGACCCAGCCTAAAATAGGTACCACGAAATGTTTTCGGAAGTAAAGACGCCCCCCCCCCCCGTCCCCATGTGATACCGGCCACATTAATCAGCGAATGCCTATTGGTGTCACGAAAATATTAGTTAAACACCATATGGTCGTGTAAAAATACCCTTTACATTATTACCTATATTTTGGGTATACGCGAAGAATAGCAATCACATATGGCTTGCTGACTCGTGCACCTAAACAATGGCCAATCACACATGTCTCTCTGATTGGTATACGTACAGAGTAGCCAGTTGCACATGTCTCGTTGACTGGTACACGTATAGCATAGCCAATCACATATGTCTTGCTGACTCGTACACCTAAACAATGGCCAATCAAACATGTCTCTCTGATTGGTATACGTACAGAGTAGCCAGTTGCACATGTCTCGTTGACTGGTACACGTATAGCATAGCCAATCACATATGTCTTGCTGACTCGTACACCTAAACAATGGCCAATCAAACATGTCTCTCTGATTGGTATACATACAGAGTAGCCAATCACACATGTCTTGTTGACTAGTACACGTAAATAATTCATCCATCATGTGCCATGCCGATAAGCGTGGGCGGTCATGTTCTGCCATCTCACTCGCTCACCAGAGTTGTGGATCAGCTCCGTGTTCCTGTCTCGATTGTGCCATGCGGCCAAGCCATCCAGGTATGTACTTCTAGGTCTTCCCCTTGGTCTCTTCCCTTCAATCTTGGCAGTTGTCACCAAGTTCTCCAAGTCATTTCTTCTCATACCATGTCCAAAATATTTTGACTGTCTACGTCTAATGTCTCTAATCAGTTTACGATCTTCATTTGTTTCTTGAAGGACTTGTTCATTGGTTCTTATGTCTGTCCATGGCATTCTTTGCATTTCCCCCAGAAACCACATTTCCACAGCCATCAGATGTTTTTCAGCTTGGCTGCTCATTTGTCCACGCTTCACATCCATACAAAAGTATAGGTTCTATGTAGCACTTCAATACTTTTTTTCTCGTTTCAATTGATATCTTTTTATTCGATAGTATGTTTTCCATCTTGCAAAAGGCTACCTTCGCAATGACACTTCTTGTTCTGATCTCTTCAAGGCACCTTCCATCAGATGCTATGACTGTTCCGAAATAACTGTATCGATTCACTTGCTTAAGATATGCCCATTTACTCGTATAACACATTGCGGTATTTCCTTCTTCCCAGTGACGACCATAATCTGTGTCTTCTTACTTTTCAGTTCTAACCCTAGTTGTTCACTGTGTGCAACAACTGCATCTACTAAATGTTGCAGGTACTTTTCATTGTCTGCAATCAAAACTGTATCATCTGCATATCTAATGTTACTTGAATGATGTGTGAATGAAATAATGTATGAAAGAGAGTGATAGAAGGGCAGAATGTTAGACGGGCCTGCGTGCCCAATTCTTAACCCTTTGATAATAAAGTTTGTTCGTTCGTTCGATCGTTTGTTCGATGTATCGTCCCCCAATGTTGATTCCTTCCATATCTTCTATATTTCTGAAAATATTCTCATTGTACAGGGAAAAAAGATCTGGAGACATTACACATCCCTGTCTCACACCTCTTTTAATAGGCTGATATTGGCCTACATCGTTCTCAATTCTGATAGCAGCTTGTTGTTTCCAATATATGTTTTTACAAGTCTAAGGTCTTTTCCATCAATGTGTTGATCTTCAAGCATCCTTATCATATCGATATGTCTCACTTTATCGAAAGCCTTTGTGTAGTCAATAAAGCAAAGATATAGATCTTTGTTTACTTCTATAGAACCTTCAATTATTGTTCTCAGTATATACACAGCATTTACTGTACCCTTGCCTTCTACAAACCCACATTGTTCTTCTCCTATTTCGGGTGGTATTTTCTTCCTAACTCTTTGCATGATAATTCTCAGCAAAATCTTCGTGATGTGGCTCATTATACTAATTGTTCGATGTTGATCACACTCCAAGGCTCCTGATTTCTTCCGGATTGCAATAAATACTGAATTACATAATTCAGGAGGTATTTCTTCAGCATCGTTTATTGCATTCAGCAGTCTGGTGACTTCGTCTATTCCATATTCTTCTAAGGCATTGATAATTTCTATTGTGATGTTATCTGTACCCTATGTCTTGCCAGTTTTCATATGTAGAGGGTCCCAAATAGCCCTGTCACAATGTTTCAAAATTATTCTCTTTATAGCCCTGGCTGGGATAGGTCTTTACCTGCCAACCCTCCTCCGTTTTCCCCGGACTCACTGTCACTCTTTCTTTCGACCTAAGGACCTATTTCCTGCAATGTTCTTCTGGCTGATCCATATATATAACACAGTGATCGTTGGAATAAACTAAAACTTGATTTATTAAATCAATAAAGGACAGCACAGGAAAACATCAAGGCAGTTAACACAGATAGTTCTAAACAGACACAACACTGATAAAGTTCAGGCACAGAGCCTCAGGTAGCCAGATTCACAGACCCAGCTTCATACACTGTCCGATCCGTCCAAACACAGCTCACCGAGTATGCAAGAATCTCCTTCCTTCCAGGTAATTGGTTGTACGTACAACAGCCTTCTGTAAACCAAACTTCCAGGTTTCCATGGACCACAGTCTTTTTAGTAAACAAATGTTCTAGGGAAGTGCCATGTAATCACCTGTCATAATGTCAGGTAGGAAATAATGTCCTGGAGAATAGTTCTCATATAATAATGGGTGTGTCTGAGTGATTGGCGGGGTCCAGCCAATAATACAAAAGGACTCAATCCAAACGTATCGAGATGACTGGTGATGTGTCAGTACAGCTGATGGTCATTCTTTCAAGGTCAGCAGTGGCTCTATCTTGTAGAGATCATATTCTTAAAACAGGCATGGCCCAAACCTTGCCATGACATAGTCATAACCTGCTTTCTGCGTAGAGCCCTGTCGAGACCTTCAGCTCTGTTCATACTTTCAAAAGAAGAAGGACCCTGGAAAGAACAAACATTCGAGTGAGGGATCAAGCTGACTCAAACACCACACAATCCTGAAGACCAATAGGGTCTCAGTTAATATATTTGACATATAGGATCTTGACCGTATGCAGTATATACCATACCCGAATGAATGGGCCTGACTCTGTCAGGTAGCCCCTGGATTGGCTACGTCCGAGCTTGAGTCGACCTCCAGCTGGGTGATGTCAGGTTGTCCACCCTAGGAACGTTTTGTCTACAAGACACACATTCCACACTCATACCAAGCCTTTATTATTATTGGGCACATTCATTTCCATGCTTTCCTCTCACTTGCAAACCATGCCTTTCTCGCAACCAAGATCTTGTGGTGTAGTGCGCCCAGTAATCGGTGTGTTTCTCCCCCCCTAAGTGGGGTTATATGGCACACCGTGTATTTCCCCATTCAAAGAAGATACTACCCCTCCCGGCCGCCGCTCTCGACTGAGCTGTCGCCAATGTACCGGCAGTGCCCTGCCCAAGCCATAAGTGTAGATGAGTTCAGGTTCTCTCAGTGAGATAGAGAAGCCCATTATCTTCCCGACATCATCCTATCGAGTAAAAGACGAAAGAGATAGCACTGTGGATAGCCTCTTCCGGCTCAAGAAGATAGATCATAGATTGGTGGACCCCATTCCCAAGGAGCACACCGTAGCTATCTAATGTGCTTATATCTAAAAGAGAGATGCTACTAAGTAACGGTAAGCCGTAGGAAGAAAGATAGCAACAGCTCATCTGCCGCCAAGAACAAATGAAATCCTCTGGGGAGATATATTGTTCAGATTCACTCCCCCTGCTATGCCAAGAACAAGACGCCTAGTCAGATTGCCAACGGTCAACCCACTCACAATATGGGCATAACCGGCTTTTCGCCAGTTCGTTTCAGTCGTTAAGACAATAGATATTTATAGGCCAAGTTTTGCCTGGACCAAAGAAAACCCAAGTTTACCTTTTCCTTCCACCAGTAGTAGACCTTTTAAATGTCTCAATCTTTAACTTGAACTCTTGACATTCGGCCGTGGATGGCCATCAGTAGAAACGGACATGAATCCTCCAGAAGCCGCACCAGTGCACATTTGGCGCAAGGCGCTTCATCGGGTTTACCCGCAAGATCCAAACATATATTTACTCGCTCCATGTAAAGATTGTGTTATGAAGGTAACCCAAAGAACTATCTTTCATGGAGATTGAGCGAACAAGAGAACTGAGAGCTTCCGAAAGCCGTTTCCCCCTGTTTCCCCAAAATCAAAGAAGGCTTGAGGACATGAGCCACTGGCGTTTCGCTACAGTCTGGTGACTTCGTCTATTCCATATTCTTCTAAGGCATTGATCATTTCTATTGTGATGTTATCTGTACCCTATGTCTTGCCAGTTTTCATATGGTTAAGGCCATTCTGAACTTCCATCTTCAAAATTGATGGTCCTTCATTATTATTCCGAAGATCATATTGTTTTTCTCTTGTATCTTCATAAAGGTCTTTCACATAATCTGAACACGCATGCAAAATCTGATCTCTTTCTATTATGATTTCTCCATCTTTTGTTTTTAGGCAACCCGTTGATGTGTGTGTTCTTTTGTTAGTGATGTCATTAATTCTTTTGTGCATTAATTTGGTATTCCGGGTGTTGCGTTGGTTTTCAATTTCCTTGCAATTTTACTCAAGCCATGTTTCTTTTGCCTCTTGCATAGCTTTCTAATTTTCCTGTGAATCTCTTCATGTTTTTCCTTTTTTATATTTGTTATTTCTTCTTATTTCCATGAGTTTTAAGATGTCTTCCGTCATCCATTTGTTGCGTCCTATTATCTTTATATTTGGGATGGTGTTTCCTGCAGCTTGGTTGGCTGATTTCTTTAATATTTCCCATTGGTCACTGACGTCTTGAAATAATATTTCCATATCGGACAATGCATTGAATCTGTTCTTTACCTCTACGTTGAATTTATCTTTTATCTTCTCAATCTTCAGTCCCTGTAGATCAAATTTTTCGCTTTGTGGTGAATATTTGACCTTCTTTAATTGTATATGTAAATTGCTTAAGATTAATCTATGATCGCTGTAGCTGTCTGCGCTTGGTATAGTTTTTGCGACTTTTAAGGCATTTCTAAATCTTCTGTTGATGAGAATATAATCAATCTAATTTCTGTTCTTATGATCAGGACTTCTCCATGTCCATAATCTCCTTGGGGGCTGTTTATACCAGGTATTTCCAATAATCAAATCCTGCTCTTTTGCCCACTGTTCAAGTATGTAACCTCTTTCATTCTGTTCCCCTAGTCCATACTTGCCTACTATGCCTCCGTCCTGTTGATTTTCAACTTTGGCATTCAAGTCACGCATTATGATATTTACTTCAGAATTCTTGCATTTCTTGAAGGCTTTCTCTAAATCATTATAAAATTCATCAATGCTGTCATCACTACTGTCAGCTGTTGGTGCATAAACTTTTATGACATTGACATCAAAAGGTGTTCCACTCAACTTCACCAGTAACACTCTGTCTGATACAGTCCAATATCCTTTGATCGATTTTGATCTCTCTGAATCCATCATAATTGCTACTCCCCGCTGTTGTTTCTCCCACCAGAAAAGATTATTCTATATTCCTCAGATGTTATAATGCCCATTCCTGTTCATCTGGTCTCACATAGACCTAACAGGTTGATATTTAATCTTCTCATTTCATTCTTAATGTTATCAAATTTTCCATCCCCTTTCATAGTTCTCACATTCCAAGTTCCTACTTTTAATGTTGATACTCTGTTGTACTCAGTCGTAAATAATAGCCAATCACAATGTATCGCTGACTGGTACACGTAAAGAAAAGCCAATCACAATGTTTCGTCGACTGGTACACGTAAAGCATATCCAATTGCACATGTCTCGTTGACTGTTACACGTAAAGCATAGCCAATCGCACGTGTCTCTTTGACTTGTACACGTAAATAATAGCCAATCACAATGTTTCGCTGCCAGGTACACGTAAAGAATAGCCAGTCACACATGGTGCGGTGTTTGGCACATTCAGATTTCAGCGAAGTAAAGTGGCCGGCGTGACATATATGATATCACCTATCAATCGTCCTTTGGTTACGAAGATACATTTTTTACAGGTGCAAGTACGAGAAGCCATATCGTCTTTGTACTCTAACCCGGTGGTTCTTAACCGGTGGGAAATTCCCCCCCCCCCCCGGGGAATTAGGGTTTCGGGGGGGGGGGGATTAAGATTGTTTCAAGATCGCGTTAATACAAGAACCGATTACTTGAAATTGTTTTTTCCTCAATACTTTACATTCTGTGCTTTTCGCCCTTCTTGAATTCGTTTTATAATGTAAGTAGACCCACAAATCACGTTTATATAGCCGTTTAGACTTGTTCTAGTATGTATTTTCAATTTTTATGTATACTGTATAGGGGCGGGAGGGGGGATTTGTAGGGAGGAAAAACGAAAGGGGGGAATTGACATTCTGAACATATGGTGAAGGGGTGCATGGACCAACAAAAAAAGGTTGAGAACCGCTGCTAACCTATTTCTTACATCAACTTGCATTTTAAAGTGTTCTACTTCACTGTGTACAATGTTCTGTCGATGTCTGTCTGTGTATGTCCCCCAATGACAGAGGATTATCATTCGTCCACCTGCCAATCACAGTTGTGGAAAGAAGCTGTCTCTACTGGATCATGTAAAAAGCTTTCAAAATCTGGAGGCAGTGCAACCACCTTGAACTGCGGTGCCATAGTGGATAATGCGTTACCTTACTAATATAGTGGCATTGTTCCCCCCCCCCCCCCCACACACCTTTTCTCCCCAAATACATTGAGATTCTGTCCATTGGCTGACTTTAATTAAATGTTAAGTTAAGAATTGCCAAGGAATTTGTACTTTGTTGACTGTTGTCGTAACCTTATATGTACTTTAATCCTATATAATCTTGCAGAAGTGTAGGACTATTATCACCCAATAATTAGAATCTAGTCACGCTTCATATCGTACGCCACAAAATATGTATCAATATCAGCCTTGAACAACAAGTTGCTAATCAGTCCACTGAAAGAAATGCAACACTATGTCATAACTATTTAGCAACTCTGTATTTGGTCCATAGACGCTAAGAATGGATCACGCGACACTTGATAGATATCTCTAGAATCAAATCCAGGGTTTTTAAGTCCAGATCGTTACTTTCTACAAACTCACAAACAACAGCATGGACCGGTCGTTAGTAAGCGGAGATTTCTGAGTTGCACGAGAAGTAAAGTTTCTGTTCCTGTTTTCCAAATTGAAGCAAGAAAAGCCAGATCAAAATGACAAGAGAACGTCATCGCGCTCGCCACCATCATCATCATCTTGGCACCGGAACCCATGGACATAGCCACACCCACGGGCCGGGTCATGGTCACGGTCATGGCAGCCATTTTGGAAGTCTGTGGTGAGTTATCGTTTGGTGTTGTGTCTGCTTTTGCAGTCTTTGCTCTTATTTCTTCTGCTTTATGCCATATCTCTAGCATTGCTTGCTTAAGGGTTGTGCAATAAAACTCTTCATTGTTCATTTGTTGATTAATTCACTAAGTAATATCATTTGTTGTTCAAACCCCGTCATTTCGGTCTGTTTTCACATTGGAATCGGGGATTTACGATGTACTTGTTCCTCGGCCCTTGACCCATCGTCGTTGCCCCTCCTTCGTTGACCCTTGACGTTGACCCTTTATGGTTGACACTTTTTCGTTGACCCTTCATGTTAACCCTTATCCTCGACACTTTATTGTTGACCCTTTATCATTGACCCTTAATGTTAACCCTTTATCGTCGACCCTTTATCATTGACCCTTCACGTTAACCCTTTATCGTTGACCCTTCATGCTAACACTTTATCGTCGACCCTTTATTGTTGACCCTTCATTTTAACCCTTTATCGTTAACCCTTCTTGTTAACCTTTTATACTCAAGTTTATAGTTGGCCCTTCATGTTAACTCTTTATAGTTGACCCTTTATGTTAACCCTTTATCGTTGACCCTTCATGCTAACACTTTATCGTCTACCTTTATTGTCGACCATTTATTGTTTAACCTTCGTGTTAACCCTTTATCGTTGACCCTTCTTGTTAAACCTTTATAGTAGACAATTTATCTTTGACCCTTTATGTTAAACCTTTATAGTCGACAATTTATCTTTGACCCTTCATGTTAACCCTTTATCGTTGACCCTTTATGTTAAGCCTTTATCGTCGACCCTTTATCGTTGACCCTTCATTTCAACCCTTTATCGTTGACCCTTCATGTTAACTATTTATCGTCGACCCTTTAATGTTGACCATTTATCGTTGACCCTTCATGTTAACCCTTTATCGTTGACCCTTCATGTTAACCCTTTATCGTTGACCCTTCATGTTAACCCTTTATCGTTGAACCTTCACGCTAACACTTTATCGTCGACCCTTTATCGTTGACCCTTCATGTTTACTCTTTATCGTCGACCCTTTATTGTTGACCCTTTATCGTTGACCCTTCATGTTAACCCTTTTTCATCGTCCCTTTATTGTTGACCCTTTATCGTTGATCCTTCATGTTTACTCTTTATCGTCGTCCTTTTATTGTTGACCCTTTATCGTTGACCCTTCATGTTAACACTTTATCGTTGACCCTTCATGCTAACACTTTATCGTCGACCCTTTATCTTTGGCCTTTCATGTTAACCCTTTATCGTTGAACCTTCACGCTAACACATTATCATCGACCCTTTATCGTTGACGTTCATGTTTAATCTTTATCGTCGACCCTTTATTGTTGACCCTTTATCGTTGGCCCTTCATGTTAACACTTTATTGTCGTCCATTTATTGTTGACACTTTATCGTCGACATTTAATGTTAATCCTTTATCGTTGATCCTTCATCGTTGACCCTTGGTCGTTATCCCTTCGTCATTAGCAAGTAATACATTGGTAGCATGTTTTAGAGGTCTCCATGTGAGGCATTTGTTCATGTGTTTCTGCTGTTTAATAATCTAAACATTATCTGTTTCGTAGTCCCATCATTGGTTGTTAAGTAGTCCTACCATCGTCTGCTTAGTAGTCTTACTGTTGTCTGTGTAATAGTCCCTTCATTGTCTGTTTAGTAGTTCTACCATTGTCTGTTTAGTAGTTCCCCCACTGTCTGTTTAGTAGTCCTGCCGGTGTCTGTTTAGTAGTGCTACCATTGTTTGTTTAGTAGTCCCATCATATTACGTTTAGGTAGTCCCATCATTGTCTGTTTAGTAGTCATATCATTGTCTGTTTAGTAGACCTACCATTGTCTGCTTAGTAGTCCTGAAGCTCTCTGTTTAATAGACCAACCATTGTCTGTTTATAATTGAAACATGTGTCTATTAAGTCATCCCCCATCCTTCCATTATTTTACGTTGTTCTCCCAACAATGTCTACTTAATTCACCTCCAACCCCACTATCTTCTCATTAGTTCTCACTTAAGCCTCAGGGAGTCCATTAAGATTGTGTGCTCTCATGTCAGACGTTAAGTGAAAAAACTGATCGTTTCTTTAACAACCCACTTATTTACTCTCAGTAGTGTGTGTTGCATGTTGCTACATGTTTATCATCATCGGTCAGTAAGTATTTAATTACTTCCTACTTTCATGTATTATTTGCTTTTACTTAGGCAAGTAACAACTAGCATCACCATCGAGCTTATAATAGATAAATGTTCACCCTACACGACTTCTGGCATGTTGCTCTACCCCGTGTTGTTCACTACAGACGACTTTGTTCATGTTCCCTTATTCCATATTGTTCACTACACACGACTTATGTCATTTCACCCTCAGTCTTAACTCTTCACCATATATGACTTCAGCTATATGACCCACGCCCTGGGTTGGTCACCAACTAATAATTATGTCATATCACCATCAGCATTTGGTGATTACCATACACTAATTCTGTCATATTACCCTCAACCTTTTTTTTTCTTAAATTCTGTCCTATCATTATTATGCTTTATTGGTCACCATACATTAATTCTATCATATCACTAATATCCTTTATTGGTCACCATACATGACTTATGTCATATTCCATATTCCCCATTTGCTCACCATACACGACCTGTGTCATACCACATAATTATTAACTGTTCACCATACACAAGTTTTGTCATAACCCGATCATCTTTAATTGTTCACCAATGACGACTCCTGTCATATCCCCTCATCATTAACTGTTCACCAAGAACGACATCTGCTACATCCGTCCCGCTCATTCCAATCCCATCCACCGTTCTCAGCAGGTCTCAGCTCCGATATACCAGTCATATTGCTTGCATATCAAAAGAATGGCTTCCAAAGAACATTCTTGTTGAAGGTGATTTATGCAAGTGAACTGGCTATCTGTAGTCCAAAGCAGCCATACAGAGACACGCCTAAACTATTATTGAAGATTGCTTGCATTCACATTGAAAATTGGGAGAAAATGTCTGCTGTTCGCTCTGTTTGGCGTAGTCTACTTTCTGCTGGCACGGCGCTGTATTAGCTTTTAACATACAGACAGCTACATAGAAGCGTCGAGATAAAGGCCGCCCCATAATAGGTACTGTAGATGTTGTGTGAAGTGCCTTTACATATTTTGGGGTTGAAAAATGTTGTGGTGTGCACTTTTGCAATCCTCATCGTCTTTCTATCCCAGACAATTTCCAATAAATTTTCTGGTAACCATTTTTTTTTCAACCTGGGTCGGCTCCAAAGCCGTATTGATAGAAACAAATAAAGCTAGGGAATGACCCCAAGCCAATCATTGTCTTGGCAGGCAGCGTACTATACGAACATCAAAAGTCTGATCAACAGCCTATTCTCCTATGTCCTGAATAGAACATAAACGTCACGTACAAGATTTGTGTAATCACCCACCTCCCCCCGAATGCAGTACTAACTGTTAACAATATGGTTCTCTTTGTAAACGATGGACACATGTCGACAATAACACCATACCCCAACACTGCTGCCTCCCTATCTCAATACAAGTCCACGTTACAGAAATGCACACCCTAAGTGTGTTCAGGGGCGCTTCACAATCTCATTTCCCGGTATCCTATTCGGGGTGCCCATCGCTAAAACTGTTTATTCCGCCTTTGTCTTGTTTCCCTCTTTGCATCAGAAATATCACACAAGACAATCACTGCAGGCAGTTCATTCACCTAACGTGTATTATTGAATTCACCCGACAGTAACAGGCTCTGATCACACAACTGTCTCTTTTTGTGTCTGAAGCGGGTCGCATTAATGTCGCTTTGTGTTGTCCGTGTTTAATTACCCAGGCCCACATCAGGAGAGAATATGCTTTTCTGTTTGCGATCAGGAGTTTCTATGGAAACTCATCGTAGAGGAAACAATTGAATACATCTGTGCATGGTTTGTTTTCCATTATGTTTCTTTCAATATAATTTTAGTATAATATTTTGTCCACTTTAAACAAAATATAAATATGGATGTTATCTTCAATGAGGTGCCGTCTCCACAATGAAATGTGGCATTAATCTCAATATTCCCTATCAATCACGTGGCTGGTTTTAAAAATGTACCGTCCAATCGATGACTTAGGAGGTTTGTGGTGTGTATTCTTGTTCAGGTTCTCGGAGTTTTTGTTTCTCATTCTGTCAATTGTGTATGTGTTCTACCACTCTGTTATTCATCTGCTTCTCTGTTCTGCCGATGTAGGTAGACTGACATCTGTGTGTAAATTGAAATTAACATAGCCGCTTTCTGGATAGAGACTTTAAATGTGCAACTCACACATATACAAGCACAATGTCACACACATATTTATAACAGCACAGCAACATAGTGGTGGGTGAGCTATCTTACAAACTCAGTGGCTGGGGTTCAATCCAGAGCTGTAATAGTACCTTGTTTTGTGAATAATACAGCTCTGGGTTCTATCCACCCTCATACAATGGCATCACATTATTTTCATAGTTTTCTGGGAACTGTCTGAAAGGAAAAGCGACTATGAAGAAAAAGGGTTTTCTTACGTCAGCAGGCATGCGTCTACAATGTTTAAAAGGTTTAAATGCGAGAGGATCGACTTCATTGCATCGGGTTTTATCCTATATGGCTCGGTCTCTTTCCGCAGGGCGGTCTGGCGAAAGCGTCGCACAAAGCACGAACTCCGTAGCTCCAGCGACGACCCCCCAGGAGTCCTCCAGAAAGTTGTACTTGTGAACCGAATGACGAAGACTGGAATTGACCCCACAACCTTTAGAGGGCGAAGAAGCGGCTTAACCACTTCGTCAGGGAATCCCCGGGTCCACACTGTGTGATGTGAAAACATCAACATCTGTTAAATGATACTGGGCAGTGTAAGATCGAATATGACTGGTTTAGTTAAATGGCATGCTTGTTGATGTCCACACCATTCAAGAACACGTCAAAGCAACAGACAGCTGCAAAGATTGGAAACATGCAACCTATGGGAATATGAATGATGCCTTTAAGACGTGCAACAACTTAAAACCAATGATTAAATTGGGAGACAGTAACCCTACAGTTGGAAGCCCAATTTGAAAGTGGATGCAGACTTGTAGGCATATTAAAAAGAGAGGATAAAGAATATTATTGTTGGAAACATATAAAATCTACGATATCCATGAAGATTATAAACGTGGAAGAGTTCCAACAATAAGATCCAAAGAAAAAAGATATACTACATCCTCCCGGGCAGAAGATTCATCAACGCTTTAAAAGTCACAATCAATGTACCAAATGCAGACTTTTTAAGTGACCATGCATTAGTTATAAGCAAAATATTCAGTAAAGTTAAGAATATAAACTCAGTCAATCAATCAGGTGCCTTCTCAACACAATGAAGATTGGCTGTGATGGATCTCCAACACTGTCTGTCTCTTGCCCTGACTGTACATTCTGTCAGATTGAAGTTGATCCATCTCTTGATGTTATCTTCGCACTTGTGTTGTTGTCTACCTCTTGCTCGTTTGCCCTCAACCTTGTCCTCCAGTATTATTTTTATGAGAGTATTATGTCTTTTAACGACATGTATAACAATTTATTAACTATTAACGACAAATATAAACTAAGAAATATTAAATTACACATTGATGTACTGAAAAGTGAGAAGCAAGCAACATTCAGCATCAACATAGAAATACATAACATATTTGATATTGTCGAAACTTTACATTCTCTTTCAAGATGTTAAACACCGGAAAGGAGTAACTCCGCCAGACAGGCTGCAAAAACGAGTATACCAAAACTGAAGATGGCGGGCTATGGATAGTGGATAAGTGAAAACATCTCAAAACTAATGGGAAAGCAGAAGCAGCAAACATTAAGATTAAGAATATATAGACATTCTAGTAAAAATTGAACAATTATATACAGAGACAAAAGAAGCATGCGCGAGGACAATTGCAGGGACATTGGAAATAACAAAACACCCAAATTGGCAAATAAATGCACAAAAGAATTATCGATCTCGGTAACAACAACAACAACAACAACAACAACAACAACAACAACAACACCAACAACAAACAAACAAACAAAAAGAAGAAGAAACGGTTTGCCAGGAAACCAAAGAAGGCAAAATCATAACGGCCTAAGATCAGTTTTCTGTTACAAGGTCTAATAATTTGAAAGATCCTGACAGCGATTCACCTGAGGAACAGTTTGATATTCCCAATAACAATGAAGGACCAATATTTTTGCAGATGGAATTTCAGAATGTCCTTAGAAATTCTGCCGCATCGTTCAAACAATACACGTTCATGTACAAGTTACTACAAAACATGAAACTTCAACGATTACATCTGCATGACTATATTTTACAAAGGCAAACAGCTGTGAATGTGGGCTCACCACTCGCATAGTCAACAACATGAACACAAACAAGGGAGAAACTTTCATGTCAATAAAACCCAGCTGATCACAGTATGGAATGTATCTGAAATGAATCTTTAAGCGTGTTATTGGACTTATTTTGTGTCGCATCTTTACCTCTTCGAAACGCCCAACTTCTTAAATTCATTATGATCATCATTAATAATTGTTAGTAGAATACTGCAGTTTTCATATATCACTGAGCCACCGTATGGCAGTGGACGCCACTACCTGCTTTCTGTTAGCGACGAATGTTGGGCGGTGCTCACCAAACCCGACAGCCCACATTATTCCAACGAATTCGGGCGGAGGAGCGCAATTCGGGGGGGGGGGGGGGGGGGGGGGGGGGGGGGAATACAAGACTTACCCTAGTGCGAGGAAATGCAACCTAAAGACTAAATGTCATGGCGGGGAAGAACAGATCCAAAGCTTGATCGACAACAGGCCTAGGGTAGAAGTTCCGTCGAAAGTACAATTAGAGCATTGCTGTCTTGTCTTGTTCCAGACGTGTTAGTGTTACCTTTCCTGTGATGTAAATCAGGCAGTCCGAGAACGAGATTATGCTGCAATTCAGCCCAGGCTTTGAGCTATAGAGAGTTGTAACTCAATTTTACAAACTGTGAGTGTGCGATGAGGAGGTGTTGGTGGGTAGTGGTATGTAATAATAGTGGGATGAAATAAAGTTCAATCAATCAATCAATCAATCATTCAATCAATCAATCAGTCATTCAAACTATCATCTGTCACAACCGCAAGGTGCCGGTCAGTCAAAATTGCAATTAGCCCAATGCAATTAAATAGTTTCTTTAAACCTTCCTGCTGACACTTACTATTAAAATTTATGCACACAGACAAGAAAACCACTGCGATACTACAGACAATACATTGCATGACCCTTGCAGGTGGCTACTGAGGGATTTGAAGCCACTGTTTTGAAGAGTACAAGCAATAATCATGAGTTTTACAGAAGTCAGTGTCTAACACATACACACAAAATACCTCTAGATTAATCAATATTGAAAGCGTTGTGATTTGTTGCCGTTTGAAGGACATTGAAATTGTCATTTCACAGAAGTAATAATATGATTTGAATTGGATTAAGTGAATTCACGTAATATATTTGCTGTGTGTTGTCACGCCGGAGGCATTGTTTAGGAGTTAAGTTCTTAAATATTAAAATAAAATCACGAAATTAACTAAATTTCAGTACATTCGTACCCAGGACTGTCGTACCAAGTGGAAATCACGTAAACACTAAAGTTAGTTCCATGTTCTTATAGGGCGTTGCAATCTTCCCCGGCGTTTATTGATTGTTTGTAATTTACAAGGCAATTTTAACGTTACTAGTTTGCCATTGCTTTCTAAAGGGCTGACACCTCACGCCATCGACATCAACGCAGTTAACCGCAATATGAACAAGCTGATGCTCTGGCTTCTACCGCCTGTTTGGGCGGCGGGCTAGACTGTCACGTGATTGACCCTTTCAGGCTCTCTAGGACAGAGGGTGAAAGTTCAGCAAAACCATGTGATTTCAGGCTCTCTAGGACAGAGGGTGAAAGTTCAGCAAAACCATGTGATTTCAGGCTCTCTAGGACAGAGGGTGAAAGTTCAGCAAAACCATGTGATTTCAGGCTCTCTAGGACAGAGGGTGAAAGTTCAGCAAAACCATGTGATTTCAGGCCCTCTAGGACAGAGGGTGAAAGTTCAGCAAAACCATGTGTTTTCCAGCGTTCGCTTGCTTTGATCTCAAACGTAGTCCACACACGGGGTACTACTTCTAGTTCACTGGACTAGTGTTTGCGTGTGGATTAGCCTGCCCTATTTCCAGTGTCCGTTACCATCAGGTGAATCCTCTCCGACTTCTGAAGTACTTGTAATGTACATCCCCAAGTCAAGGACGTGAAGTCAACATTGTAGTCCAACTGACCGGCGTAGTAGTTGAATCTGCTACCTCGGCATCAACAGGGTTTGCCTGATGGCGAGGGACACAAGTAGTTGAGAAAACTAATCCACACACAACATTCAGTCCGGTCCGACTAGAAGTAGTGTTTACGGACTACACTTGAGTTCAAACCGAACGAGCGAGCGAAAAAACGAACCATCTGTATAATTCTGACATGTATAATCACTATGACGGAATATTTGGGAAGCGCGGTGGTGCATTGGTTAGCACGCATTCCTGCCGGCTAATGATAGTTGTTCGAATCGCCTATCGAGGCGGATATTTAAATTTGATTAGGTCAACAAGTCTGAAATTGGTACCGCTGAATATCATGGAAAGTAAACAGGGCCAGACACTGGCCACCCCATCCAGCGAAAGCTCAGTAGTCTATTAATAGTTTAGTTTAGTTCAGCTTAGTCGACGGATCAAAATAACGACACGCGGGTATAACCCATAAGTGCTCTGCTCTACTCCTAACTCAAGCCTGAGTCCGGAGAATCTCAGCTCAGTGCACGAATTCCGTAGAATTCGGCCATGATCCTGAAATACTTTGGGTAGATTTTTAACTCGAAATTGTGTCCGGGCAGCGCCGTTAGGCTACTCTTTTTCGATTTCCAACTGCCAAGGGATTTTTTACATATGCAACAATACACACGCGCGTCCAATCTCACTACCCAGATACCAGAGGAAATGTTGTTACTAGAAGTCCACGTGAAAAAATCCTGGCCCTCAGCGGGGCTTGAACCCGAGACCTCCAGCACTCGAGGCGGATACCATACCTCGAGACCACTCAGTTCCTCTATTAATATATGGGGTTAACACCAAATATCTGGTACGCCTCAAGGCTCGTAAAAATATTGTCCCAAAGCATTGTCCTGTAATGGGTCAGTAATGTGTTAGCACCATTACATGTTGTAGCCCTGAATCCACGGGGGAATAGTTTCCCAAACCTTCCCTCACTTTCGTAGGCGACGAAAACATTTGTCCAACCGTGTTCATGACATTACCAGCTCATGTAGCTATCAACTTCGAGAACTCTCCCGTTAGGGCAGTGGTTCTCAACCTTTCTGGCCCATGCACCCCTTTATCATATGTTCAGTATATGTCATCCATATAAATCCCCCTGGCCCCTACACAGTATACGTAGAAATGGACGCTAAATTTAACAACACATACTAGAACAAGTCTAGACGTCTACAGAAAACGTGATTTGCGGGTTTACCTGCGATCTAAAACGAATTTCAGAAGGCCGAGAAGTAATGAACTGTAAAGTATGGAGGGAAAACCAATATCAAGTAATCAATTTTTGTATTAACGCGATCTTGAAATAATCTTAACCCCCCCCCCCCCTTCCGAAACCCTAAAAGAACCACTGTGCTAGGGAGTATAATAGTAAAGCAATAAAAATGTTAACATTTATGTAAACTACAGGCTGGCAAACCAATCTGCACGCCATATATATAACCAGAAACCTAAAACATCGACAGAAATCATCTTTAATATAATCGAGAAAATAGAACAGACGCCATCCTCCTCAATTAATCAATTCACCTGTCTTTAGTTGTACGTACGGCTTCGATAATATGTTTAACCGAGATAAATGCTGGAGTGTTTTCATACAGCCAGAGGAAGCAAATGTCACTTCACTTCGATTTACTTCAACGTGACAATGTTGTTTTTTTGTTTTCGACAAGTGATGTATTTTTAAACTGTAAATTTGTTATTTTCACATTGTTGACAGGGAAAGAGAAAAAGTGTGTGTGTGTGTGTGTGTGTGGGGGGGGGTGAGAAAGGGGGGGGGGGGGGGGGGGGGGCGGGGGTAGTGGTTAACTGTATGTATATGTCAATATATCTATGTATCTATATTACTCTATAAATGTTTATCTATGTAGCTATATATTTCTTTCAAATGTTATATATATTTAGCGAAACAATTCTTTGTAATGATGATGATATTTTAGTAGTGATATATTTCTATGCAAATGTATATCTATGTAGCTATATATTTCTCTATGAAAGCATATCTATATAGCAATATATTTCTGTGATAATGTATATCTATGTAGCAATTTATTTATTTGCAAATTCTTATCTATGTAGCTATATATTTCTTTGTAAATGTACAACTATGTAGCTATAAATTTCTTTCTAAATGCATATGTATGTAGCTTTATAATTCTTTGTAAATGTATTATTATTTAGCTCTATATTTTTTGTGAATGTACATGTAGCGATATATTTCTTTATAGGTGCATAGCTTTGTAGCTATATATTTCTTTGTAAATGTGTATCTATGTAGTTTATATTTCTTTGTAAATGTATATCTACGTAGCTATATATTTCTTTGTAAATGTATATCTTTGCAGCAATATAATTCTTTGTAAATGTGCATCTATCTATGTAGCGACATATTTCTTTGTAAATACTTTGAGTAGCTATATATTTCTTTGTAAATGTATAAACATATGTAGCTATATATTTTTTTTTAAATGTATATTTATGTGAATGTGAAGATTTTCTTACAATTAACCTCATGAACCATATCACTAAGCTTCTACTCAGAATCATAATGAGAAGAACCAGAAAGAAAATAAAACTGGAAATTAGTGAAGAACAGTATGCATTTGTGTAGGGAAAGAGCAAAATCAATGCAATATATACATTACGGACACTAATAGAAAGGTCAATAGAGAATCAGAAAGACATATATTTGTGCTTCATAGATTATACTAAGGCATTTGATAAAGTAAAACATGATGAATGGATTAAAATGTTGGAAGATATCAACATTGATGGGGAAGATTTTAAGAATATTAAAGAATATTTACTGGAACCAAATAGCAGCAGTTAAAATGGGAAATAAAGAGACAGCTACGAACAGATAAAGTTAGGAGTACGACAGGGGTGTGTCTTGTCACCAAATCTCTTCTCCCTATCTAGCGAAGTAATAATGAGAGAGATCAAAGAAACGCCAGGAATACTAGTTGAAAGTTATAATATAAATAATATACGTTTTGCAGACGACACAGTATTGGTGGCAGATAATTCAACAGAAGTACAGCAATTGCTGGACATTGTAGTAAAAGAAAGTGCAAAAAGAGGACTCTCCTTGAATATCAAGAAAACAGTAACAAGGTGATATCAAAGAAAATGGTGAAACGAAAATGTTAAACAGAAATAGAAGGGAAATTCTTTAACCAAGTGGATAATTTTAAATACCTATGGGCATTTATAACGTCAGATGGAAGTTGTACAACAGAGATTAAGAGCAGAAGAGGGCAAGCAAAAGCCGCATTTCGGAAAATGAATAGTATCTTATGCAATAAGTCACTGTCACTGAATGTAAGAAAGAGAGTGCTGAAATACTATGTAGAACCAGTTTTGCTGTATGGCAGTGAATCGTGGAATGTAAATGAACAAATTAGGAAGAACTTAGAAGCAACAGAGATGTGGTTCCTGAGACGAATGTTGCGAATTCCTTGGACTGCCAGAGTAACTAACAACGACTGCCTGAGACAGGCTAATGAAACTAGAACATTATATACAACAATAAGAAAGAGACAAACAGCTTTCTTCGGTCATGTGATGAGAAGAGAGGCATTGGAGAACATCGTGACAACTGGAAAGATCGAGGGGAAGAGAGGCAGAGGCAGACCAAGAGAAATGATGCTGGATGGATTGAGACAGTGGCATGGAGGAATACCATCAGCAGAGTTGATCCAGAACACCAAAGACCGAGATCTGTGGAGAGCCATGAACGCCTACGCCAGCTGGCAGGGCACTTGATGATGATGATATTTATGTAGCTATATATATTTCTTTGTAAATGCATGTCTATGTAGCTATATATTTTTCTGTAAAAGAATATGTATGTAGCTTTATATTTCTTTGTTTTCTTCGTCTTCTTTCGTTCGCTTGAAATATGTCTATAACTGCAATATTGTCTCTTGTATGAATATAACTGTCTTTTTTAGTTTACTCAGCGGTCCATAGAGTTTATCTTCGACTGTCGTCTCTTTAGGCCAGAAGGTTTGCCTAGACATGTTGTAATGTGGGCAGGCTTGGATTGTGTGTTCTGCTGTCTGCAATGCCAATCCACGTGTGCACATGGCTGATTCACCAATCTTGAATTTTTTATACATGTGGTTGCGTAATCTATTGTGTCCTGTTCTGAGACGCAGAATAATGACTTTTTCTTGTCTGTCCATAACGTGGTAGTCGTCTTGAGCAGGTTTTGGTGGCTTTCTGACTTATCTGATCATTCTTTTCTTTTGGTGCACCAGGCTTTTCTTCTTTTTCTCCTTTGTTAGCCAATCGATCAGCTCTGTCGTTTCCACGTATTTCACAGTCGGATGGTATCCACTGTATGATGACCTTATGCTGACTGCTAAGTTCAGAAAGTAGTGTCCTTAGTACTGGCAATTTCCCAGACAGGAGCGCCTCGCGTACTGATTTTGCATCTGTCAATAGCACCACAGGATGTGTACCATGGCTGGTATTTAGTATTTTCTCTGTTGCTGTCTCTTGATTGCCTCAATTTCAGCATCATGGTTATAGCAGTACTTTTCTGTTGGTACTCTGGCCGTGTCCCTAGTATTATTTGGGTATTCTATGTACACTCCCACTCCTCCATTTCGGTCAGCATTTTGTGCTGACCCATCTGTGTAGACTCGGATACAGAGGTCCTGTGGGTATTCTTCATCAAGGAAGCTGAGAGTGGCTGTTCTGCGCTGTACACTGCTCCATTCTTCATTGTCAAATATTCCTCTCACTTTTGTCTGGTTTTGTAGTGATAGTCTATGTTCATCTTTCCATGGAGTTAGCTCTGGTATAGTTTTCAGGGGAATACCAACTGTGGGCAGATCGGTGGTTTCTCTGCAGAGTCGTTTGGCCTGGTAAATAAAACTGCTTCTTTCAACCGCCCCATAGCTAAGTTTTAAAATCCGTTCTTCATAGGGTGGCCTGGTAAGCTGTCAACAACTCACTGACAGGCCTCATCGGGTACTTCTCTCACACCAATACAAGAATACTTGCAAGTCGTGTGGGAGGCAAAATACATAGTGCAGTTTATTGCCATTGGCTCGCTACAGCAGTGAACAGTCGCTAATGAAACACATAACACTCTACCACAGAATCCTCTATCACAAATAGCTAACCACTATGCTACTTTCTATCTATGTAGTTACAACAAAACCCTAGCTCTATTCTAAACGAGGTGTACTCGACACGTCCTGTCTCCCGTCTGCCAATCTTTACTCCAGCGGGTACACACCACGCGGAGTCACCTTCACCTTGACGCGTGTTGCCTCACCTGGCACGCTTGATGGCAAACGTGTCATGTTGAGTGTCTACTCAACTTCTCCCGCTACCACGAGGCGTGATGCTTATCGTGGTTAGAGTGCTAACTCTCTGAACCACGCCTACGTGTCTCATGAGGGAATGGTTAGCCTAAACCTATTCCCTCATCTCCCCTGCCCTTGCCTCGGGCACAGTATCCCCTCATGGCCTCTTTAAGGTTACCTGCTCTTCCTGGCTGAGGGGATGTGTTCCAGTCTTTGACATAAGCTGAGGAACTTTTCTGCTTGTATTAGCGTTTTCGTATCTCTGCGCTCTCTCAGTGCTTGTGACCTCCCCATCTTCTCCATCTCCACTATAGGGGTTGACCTCATCCCTTCTGTAGTGACTCTAAGTGCTTGATTTTGCACCTTATCCAGCTCCTGTAGTGTGGTTTTTGATGCTGAACACCACGCAGTTGACCTGTATTCCAGGTGTGGTCGTATGCTCTGTTGATAAACATTGCCAAGTATTTTCCCACTGGCTCCCCATGTGGTTGCCCTTAGTTTTCCCAGGACGGCTATTTTCCTTATGGCTTTTGCTACTGCTTTGAATGGATATCTATGTAACTATATATATTTCAGCAAATGTGTGTGTGTGTGTGTGTGTTGTGTGTGTGTGTAAGTGTGTGTGTGTGTATGTATATATATATATATATATATATATATATATATATATATATATATATATATATATATAGCTTTGTGTCTATGTGGTTGGCGCCTAGTGTAGTTTACATGGAGCTACGTTGATGTAATTAGCGCGGCAGGGCCAGGGTTTGCCACTAGATTTCGACGTCCGCCAAAAGAAGAAACTTGTGGCCACCGGTTCCTGCTTGCATTCAGACCTACACAATGCCATAAAATTATCACACACATACCTACCATGGCATGTTTTTGCTTCGAAATAAGTTATTAAGGTCTATGTCAATAAGGTCTATTTATACACATGTGTATCTATATATTTAGGTTTATATATGTCTATATATCCGTCTGTTCTACCAGTGGGCACATCCACCGTATGGTGGATGGTGGAACGGCATCTCTCTTTCCATTCCCTCTCTCGTATGTCTCTCTGTCTCTGTCTCTGTCTCTCTCTCTGTCCCTGTCTCTTTCTCTATCCCTCTCTATCTCTGTCACACACACCGATGGAAGGCAAGGGGAAACTGTCATTGTTAGTTGTGCTTTTCAATAAATATCTTTACATAATATACTAGGGATTGTAGCTGGTGGTCGTAATATTTGATTTACGTTATCCTGATGACGCCAGATTGATAGAAACAAGTCAGAATTGCCCAAGGGGTTTGATAGAAACAGTGGTTATAAAAAGTGAAAAACATGAGCCTCAGCTTTGATAATAGGAAGACAAAAAGTAATGGTAGTATCAAAGAAACAATTTGTTTTTAAATGTATAATTATAATAAATGGTGTTAATTTAGTAAAAGTGCAGAAGTTCGACAAAATAGTTACATGGATGACATCACATGGAACATGTATCATGGAGATTCTTTAAAAAAACAAAAAACATAGAACAAAATAATGTGTGATAGATGATGGTGATAAACAGAGCGGAATTGTGTAAATGAAGTTCATTCCTTCGTTCTATTTGTCGTTGGTTTGTTCTTTCGCTATTTCGTTCACTCGTTCGATCGTTCTGTCTGTTTTGTTATTTTTCCAATTCCCTCTGAGTTACCCAACAACTGTTTTCCCTCATACCCGTGCATATACTCTGTAGAAATCACGAGACAGATTAGCTTAGTACGCAGAAGAGTTTCATTTATTACATTCATGAATATTCACCTCCGACCTCTTGGTTCTAAATTGGCAAGAAACATTTGACAGGCTTTTATTGATCACTAACAATAGCCGATCTGCATGGGAAAAGCCCAAGAAATATATAAATAACGCACAATAACTGTCTAGCTGTACAACTACAGATTCACGCGAATGTCCCTAACTATGGCTCTAATGTTTAATCGTGCAGAAAATAAAACTTCGCGGTTTCTATGAAGTTCTTGCAGTCCGTAACAGGGCCGTGCCGTGCTATGATACATAGACGATTACATAAATAGACACATATAGTATTATACTGGCGCTCACAGAAGAAGAAGAAGGAAATAGAGATTAGAAGACGCACTAGACAACATAAAATTTGAAAGCTATAATAGTTACCGACCGGGATCGAACCTGTCGCCTCCAAATGACGCCGGCGCCTCGCTGCAGGAACAAGTGTACTTCGACGCACGACCAACTAGACACTCAGGCGCCATCTTCATATGGAGGCGACAGGTTCGATCCCGGTCGGTAACTATTATAGCTTTCAAATTTTGTGTTGTCTAGTGCGTCTTCTAATCTCTATTTCCTTCTTCTTCTTCTGTGAGCGCCAAATAATACTATGTGTGTCTATTTATGTAATCGTCTTAGTGGCCTCAACGGTTCTCCCCATTTATTTCTTGTGTTTATGGTACATAGAGGCGGCCGCTTCAGGCGGCACCGTAAGGGGTTTTCATAAGGGGGTGGAATTTTTAACTGGAAAAAAAAAAACACATGTAAGTGGTGGCATTTCGAAGACTTGCATCAATTTTAGAAAATCTACAGCACGGTCCTGGTCCGTAACCACAGTTTCCAATTGGCAATCATGTCTAATTTATTGGGTGTGTCTATTATTGAGTAGCTTGTTTGTATTTTTGTTTCTCTCTGACGGTGGGGTGGCGGTTTCAATCCTTACACCGGTCAGATAACTTATACACTGAATTCTGATTCTGAAATCTATAGCAAACTTTTGGTTTCGCATATCCTTTACTGGACATCGCAGTCAACACCAGCATGTTCAGCTGCTGTTGATGTCTTGGCAAGTTTTACGTTCACTAGTGTGCCATTGCTTTCTGACCGACCGGCTCACATACCTCCGTAAGTAACCAGAGCGACGCGATCCGCTGCCGAATCTCACGCAGCTGTGTTTCGTACGAGAGTATACGGGATTACGAACAACGTCCTTAACCTCTACGCCAGGGAGACCAGCAATAGCAAACTATAAATAAATGTTTTGCATATCCTTTACAGGACATCGCTGTCAACATCAGCATCTTTCAGCTGATTGTTGATTGCTTGACAAGATTACGCTCAGTAGTTTGCCATTGCTTTCTGAGCGACCGGCTCACATACCCCGTAAGTTACCAACGCGATTCGAACCACTGCTGATTCTCACCGTCGTCACGTTACCTATGAGAGTATACGAGATTACGGAGAAAAGTCGCTAACCTCTAAGCCAGGAAGCCGGCAATAACAAACTTATTTTTTATTTTTTTAAGCATATCCTTTACAGGACATCGCTGTCAACACCAGCATCTTTCAGCTGTATGTTGATCTCTTGGCAAGATTACGCTCAGTAGTTTGCCATTGCTTTCTAAGCGGCCGGCTCAGTATCCCGCAAGTCACGAGCGGTGGTCGAACCGCCTCAGCTCTCGCTCCGCTACGAGACTGCGTGATAAACGGGATTACAGAGAGAAAGTGTTGTAACCCCACAGCCAGAGAGACCGGCAATAACAAACTTTTTTTTTTTTTTAGCATATCCTTTTACAGGACTTAGCTGTCAACACCAGCATCTTTCAGCTGTATGTTGATCTCTTGGCAAGATAACGCTCAGTAGTTTGCCATTGCTTTCTGAGCGGCCGGCTCTCATACCCCGTAAGTTACCGATGCGATTCGAACCACTGCTGATTTGAACCGTCATCACGTTACCTGAAGAGAGTATACGAGATTACAGAGAAAAGTCATAACCTCTAAGCCACGAAGCCGGCAATAACAAACTACTGAACGCAAAATTGCCTAGAACATCGACTTGGAGTTGCGGTTGATCGTAATGTCCCGCAAAGTCCATAACACTTGATTGACAGTTGGTCTACCCGTGTCTGCAACTGTCCGATGTTGTTATTCAAACAAGCTGACTAGCGTTTGCGGATGTGAAGCATTTGTGTTAATAGCCGACCGCAAATTTCTTCTTGTGATGTCTAGTCTGGATCATACATGGACTAGCACGACTTTCCATTCAATACGGGTGTCTAAGGTTTAGAAATAAGTTAGTTTTATTTATAAATTATACTGTTATTTTTAACGATTTCTCGAATATAGTGAGGCGTTATGAATTAGTCGGTTCAGCCGGTTTTATGCAAACAGAAAAAGTTCATATTAAATTTGAAATTACTGTCGCGATAACAAATGTTCCATATTCGAACAATGCCTATGACTATGTGTTTTAATTGTGTCAGTAAAGTGTTATTCATATAGTCACTTCCTACAATATATACCTCTGCAGTATGCACCTGACCAGATGCAGCATAATATTTAGTTAAGTTAGTCCTTCCTCTTGAGCCTAAGTCGACGTATAGGGCAGAAGTCATGGCTCTCCATGTCCGGCGGTTCGCTGCTACCTGTTGTAGGTCTTGGATGTTCACTTGGCCGTTGAATGAGCCTTCTCTGATGATGGTTCTACGCCAGATCTCTCTTGGTCTTCCCGCAATTTCTGGCTCTAAATGTTAGACGCTTCGCAGCATAATATGGCAGGCAATAAATGTTTCAATATATTGTTTGTGGTTTCTGTATTTAAATACTATAATTATTTGCTAACCAACTATTTCAGCTTTCCACATACAACATTCTCTGCCTTTCTTTGTCTACCCTAAATAGTAATTTTCCTGCATAAGACTAATTTCTAAACCTTATCTTTTCAGTTGCTGTACTCATTACACTGCATGCGTCTTTTCCATATGGTTTCATAAGACATGCTGATCTCAATACATCGTTTCCTTCTCAGTCCGTGATGGCGGTTTACTGCCGGTCCTATGCTTATTTTATAATTTAGTTGTATGTCCTTCACAGCACGTAGCATTCAACCCCAGCCTTTTGGCTGTTCGTGATTCCTGGGCATGTTTTACGTTCAGTAGTTTGCCATTGCTTTCTGAACGACCGGAACCCATACCTTTCTCGGAAAAACCAGCATCGCTGTGTTTCGAACAAGGGTATACGGGATTATGAATCGCGTCCGTATTACCTTCGCCACTGAGCCCGGTTATACCTACCATATTCTCAAATATCAAAAGAGGTAGCCATTAGAATATGAACTTCCAAAACAAGAAGTTAACAAAGTGTACAGCACGCTGAAATCAACCCCATCATGTATTGTCTGAAAGTGATTTACTAGGCAATTATAGATCAGTAGTTTGGGCTTCCAAGGATCCCAGCCCGAATGTTGATCCCATCACCCGTGGAGCGTCGAACAATATTCAAATACAGAACTAGCACTATAGTAGATACTCAATTTACGTCAAGGCCAGGCACAGGCTCCCCTTTTTCACTACCAATCTTATTGTGAACATTCTCTCCAAAACCCCACCTCCGTTCCTTCCACTTGCTTCATCATTTCATAATTTATTGTCTAGCTTTCTTATTACAGAATAAGAGGCCACACGCAACTCTTCAGTGTGTGTGTTTATACTGGACGTGTGATATTTATGTTTTTCATGATGTTTTCATAATAAAGCATTCATGTAAAGGAAATGTTGGATATGGCGATTCTTGTCTTAATCATTTTACCTCAGATGTCTTTGTGTAGCCTAGACATTAAACGCGATTAACTATTTTGTTTTGTACACTTTTACAATATATGCAGCTAAACTTATTAGCTGCGAGGCATAATAAAAGAACGAAATTCTAAATGCGTGTACGGTTATATGGGGCGAGTGGCTTAATTTGCGAATATCTGGTTTTAATCTGACTGTACACAAAAAGGTGAAGAAGAGGAAGAAGTAGACACTGAGAATGGTAATGAGTAGGATGGGAGGAGAGGGAAAAAGAATAAGGGGGAAGTACGAGAAAGAAGATGGGGAAGAGGAGGGAAATGAGGAGGAGTAAGCTTAAAAGGTCAAGTACGAGGAGGGAGATGAAGGTTCAAGAAAAGAAAAGGAAGACGAAAATGATGTTGGTTGTGGTTGTGATTACGATTGTGAAGTAGGAGGAAGAGGCGAAAGAGAATGAAAGGGAACAGGAGAATAATGCTCTGGAAATGAAAGGCTGACAATAAGGGAACTAGACATTAAATACCTAAGACTTCACCTTTCGACAATAATGCCTGCTAACTCATCCTCCAAATTTGTGCTAATTCAGTGACACACCATTAATCTTACAAATACGTTGTATTAAAAACTATATTCTGTATGACCTATCGCATACTGTGAATTAGCTGCCTTGATAAATGATAGGGCGTCGATTCAAGACGTCACGAGCTGGAAAAAAATTGATAAACGATATATAAAATTAACCGGCTGAATATCACGCAAGCGTTCAGATTAACAAATTAACGGAGACAACTGCGCCAAGAAAGAGCAGGTCTAGCAATATTCGTTGACAATTATCCCATGACATCTCGCAGACAATTTCGAAAAATGATATCCCGTGAACCAATCAGAAACGGCTCCAGGTTTCTCAACTTGCGTATCGATCTTCTCAAATTCAAGGGAAAGTATGATGTATGGAAGAACAAGGTAGGGTGCATTCTCGCACTGTGGAGTGGAGTGTGTGAAGTCTATTCAGCAATAGGACGTCTCAAAAGGAAAAAGAAAAGAAACGAAAGATCAATTTCACTTTATAATATTGAATTCCTAGGTTTTGATTGCACCTCATACCTCATGTACGTAGAGATAAAACCTATAGGAATTTGTGGGGACAACGGAATTCAAGCCTTGAATAAACTTGCATTAGCACGTCTCCTAGGCACAGGAATTCAGGCCATCATTAACATGTGCCCTACAATGTAGCTTCCAGCTGCCGATGTATATAAGTGTATGTGTATGCGTCTCTCTCTCTCTCTCTCTCTCTCTCTCTCTCTCTCTCTCTCTCTCTCTCTCCTCTCTCATTTTCTTTCTCTTTCTTTCTCTCTCTTTCTCTCTCTTTCTCTTTGTCTCTCTCTCTCTCTTTCTCTCTCTTTTTTATTCTCTCTCTCTCTCTCTCATTTTCTTTCTCTTTCTTTCTCTCTCTTTCTCTCTCTTTCTCTTTGTCTCTCTCTCTTTCTCTCTCTTTTTTATTCTCTCTCTCTCTCTCTCTCTCTCTCTCTCTCTCTCTCTCTCTCGCACACACACTCACCCACACAAACATAAAGTAACTGCACCAAGACGAGACAAAAGAATCATAAACTAGGACGTGCAATAAATGGTATGTTGTTGCTATTGCATTGTAAACACATGCAAATATAGTGTTTTCTATAGCTAGATCAATAACACACGTGCTATTGCACTTCTTATTGGGTCTTTACCTGCGACATGTTATTTCTTCAGACAATTCTTCAGTTTTCTTATGTTGCATATCCCTTACAGGACGTTGCAGTCAACACCAGCATTTGTCAGCTGCTGTTGATGCACTAGGCAAGATTTCGCTCAATAGTTTGCTATTGCTTTCTGAGCGGCCGGCTCACATATCCCCGTAAGTTACCAACGCGGCGAGAATCGATGCCGATTCTCGCGCAGGTTACGTTTCTCACGAGAATATACAGGATCACGTAGACAGACGTTAACTCCTAGGTCAGGGAGACCGGCATACAAAACTTGGAACGGTAATAATTTAAAAAATATACACAGTCATTACAAATACACTCTGAATGTTTCTATTTGTATTCTTGATCCATTTATATCCTTGAACTATTTATGTCACTATTTATGTCTTTTTCCCCTCAACGTCTTTCTTCCCCCAACCAATTTTCTCCCCAATTATGACTGTAAGTTGATTGTGAAGTCTTTTCCTGTGACACGGGTAGTTGTATTCTCTACTATAGTATTCCCTTCCTTATTACAGAGGTCAGCGTGGGCGAGAGGAAAGAGTGCTCAAATTTAAACTTCCTGTGCGCTAATGCCGGAATAGTGGGTTTATTCCCTACACCGGTCAGTTGGACTCAAAAGTTGACCTCTCGTTCAGAAAGCAGTTGTAAGATACTGATAGTAAAATTGCTAGAAAATCAAACTTTTTCATTATGCCAAGTGGCCAAGCCATTCAGTCACATATCCTTCTCAAAACCAATGTATTCCCCTTTTAAATGTAAACACAAAGCCACAGACAATATGTTGCACCATTTATTGCCTTGCATTTTTCGCTACATCAAAATCTGCAATTTAAAATGACCGTGGGGATAACGGATACTTCACATTCGAACTATACTTGTGACTGTGCTTTCATTGTGTCTGCTAAACTAGTATTCATTCATTCACTAAATATAATATATGACTCTACAGTATGCATATGACGAGATGCAGGGAAATATGCCAGGCAATAAATCGTGTAACATTGTTTGTGGCTTTTGTGTTTACATTGACCTCTCTGCATTATCCTTGTTCTTTCCGAGTCAATCTTGCCCTTTGGCATTAAGTTTTATAGTTTGTTTTCTTCTCATAACGTACCCAAACAATCTTGAGTGACTACTTCTAATTTTTCTAATTAATTTACGATTTACATTTGTTTCTTGTAGGACTTGCTCATTGGGTTTTATATTTGTCCATGGTATTCTTTGCATTCTCAAACATGGTGTCTATATATCTATGAGACCATACACACATTATTCAAATCCGTGTCCATATATTTATGAGACCAATCACCCAGTGTTGAAACTGAGGACCGTAGATTTATGAGGCATGTTTTGTATCTGATCAACACACACACACCATTTGATAATGTTTACTGTTTACTGTAAACGGTAAACAACATCAAATGTTGATTGTATGGAACTTTATGAAGTGGAAACAAGAATCATGACTGAATAGACAAAAACTACAATTATTCCCTTTGATATGAAGGTTTTCAGAATACTATGTGAATTATCTCTGATGGAAAACAAAGACATGTAAGAACATTCTCGAACAGCTGCATATACGAGGGGGCTTCAAAAAACACCTTAAAACAGATGATAGTCATTTCTATAACCATGCCATTCTCTACCAACCTGTCAATATTTTTGTTAAGGGTATCAATAGGGTTAAGCATACGACATCACGGTCCAGGCAAACGGGGTGACGTCATAAGAACAGTATAAAAATGGCCGCCCCAGTTTTGACATGCACAGTTCATTTTTTGATCACCGAAGGGGTGAAACTTATAGAAATTCAACGGCGAATGAAGGTCCAGAAAAGTGATGCATGCCTGTCAGTCCAGTACGGGTATGAGTGGAGTTTCAAAACGGGGTGACTTCTGCTTCTGTGACAGTCTTTTTGTGTCCGATGAAGAGGTACAGCATGTAGTGCATGAGTGGTTACACACAAGACCAAGATCCTTTTTATTTTTTCCACATGAATCTAAGCATTTTTTCGGCGCTGAAGGACTTGCATTGATCGCAGTGGTGACTATATCGAACAATTGTACATTTTTTTCTTCTTTACTTTGTCGGAATATATTACACCTAAAAACAATTTATAAAATATAAGGTTTTCATTTACGCCCCCTAGTAATAAAAATACAAATCAATATTGCATATTCTAATCAATCTAGTTTGATTTTCACTCTACTACGATACAAAGATGTGTGTAAGCGGGATATGATTGATACAGGCATTGATAATGCACAGTGGGAGCAAGTCACCGCTGAACGTGTTGCAATGAAGGGCAAAGATCAGAAATGGAATAAAGACAAAGGAGAAAATTATTGCAGATAAGTCACACACCGAGCGTGTGAGACGTAAGATGGTGCATGATGGTGGAAATGACCACGTGTTCAC
Source organism: Cepaea nemoralis (assembly GCA_014155875.1). NCBI lineage: Eukaryota > Metazoa > Mollusca > Gastropoda > Stylommatophora > Helicidae > Cepaea > Cepaea nemoralis. The sequence goes on from JACEFZ010016238.1 coordinate 131,551, forward strand.
ATGTACCCACTGTGAACGAACATTTACCACGCGAATTGGCCTTATCAGTCACATTCGCTACTGCCATAGGTAAAAGTTATTATGCCTTTTTAAAGCACAAACTATCGTCTGTCAAGACGGCAAGGTGCCAATGGATGGATGGATGATGTACTAGGCAAGTCGTTACGTACAGTAGTTTACCATTGTGTTTTGAACTACCGGCTCACATACCCCCGAAAGTTATAAGCGCGGCGCGAACAGCTGCCGATTCTCACTGCTGCTGTTTTCCCCACGTGGACATACGGGATTAGGAACAATGTCGTCAGCCACGCGAGTGTAAATCCCACATTTATAGTCTCAGAAAGGTTGACATCTATGATATATATATATCTCTGTTGTTTGTCCATCAAGAATAATGATGACCTTTCATTTCATCCTGTGGGGTTGAAAGTATGGATCCGTGAGTTCTAAGATGGCTGATAAGGCCTATTTTGGCTTGAAATCTTCTTTGACAATGTCGGCAAATAGTGCTTGACGTTCCAGGAGGATCTCATGCAGTGGTTTTTCTGTCCAGCCTTTTCTTCACAGATCTTGCAGTCCTGGCTGCTTCACAAGTGACTGCACCCTTATGTAATGATGTACGCCACGAATTACAGTATTTAACAGCAGTATCCCAGGTGTCAAGATGAATTCCAAAAGCTTTCAGTGATATTTTCAGAGTGTCTTTAAAGCGTTTCCCCTGGCCGCCTTGGGGGCGTTTACCACAACGTAGCTCGCTGTAAAAAATTTGTTTAGGGAGCCTGTGATTTGGCATACGAGTTAAGTGACCAGCCCAACGAATCTGATTTTTCATTAGTAAAGTGTGGCTACTGGGCATGGACGCTCTTTCTAGAACTTCAGTGTCTGGGATCTTGTCTTGCCATTTAATCTCCAATAGCTTCCTAAGGCAGATTGTGTGGAAGTGGTTTAATTTCCTAGCATGTCACTGATAAACAGTCCATGTTTCACAAGCATAGAGCAGTGTGGATAATACAACTGCTTTATAGACTTTCAGCTTTGTTTGTAGGCTTATTCCATTTGTGTCCCATACATTCTTGTACAGTCTGCCAAAGGCCGCGCTGGCCTTGGAGATTCTTGCATTTACTTCGCCATCTATTGTGGCAGCTTGTGACACAGTGCTGCCAAGATAAGTGAATTTGTCCACAACACTTAGTCTATGACCGTTCACCTTGCTATTCGGCACGGTGTGATTATTCCCTGGAGCTGGCTGGTACATAACTACTGTCTTCTCCAAGTTGATATTGAGCCCAAAGTTGGCACAGGCATATGAGAAAGCTGAAACATTATGTTGCATGTCTGCTCTGAGTTGGCGTACAGAGCGCAATCATCAGCAAACAGCAGTTCTCTGACGGTGCCGCTGTTAGTTTTGGTTTTGGCTTTCAGTCTTCCTAGATTAAACAACTTTCCTTCCATGCGGTAGTTGATGTCTATTCCAATGTCATTGTTTTCGAAGGCATTCGTCAGCATAGCTGAAAAAATGAGGCTGAACAGTGTTGGTGCCAGGACACATCCTTGCTTCACTCCATTGGTGACAGAAAAGGGCTCAGACAGTTTATCATTTTCCAATGATTTGCCTGTAGACCATATTGAAATAGCCGCACTATTTGGACAAACTTTTGTTGACAGTCATATTTCGCCATAATCTTCCACAATCCTTCTCTGCTGACTGTATCAAAAGCCTTGGTAAGGTCAATGAAAGTGGAGAACATTTCAGAGTTCTGTTAATGACATTTCGGCAACTGCCTTGCAGCGAAAATCATATCAACAGTTCCTCGTTCTTTTCTGAAGCCACATTGACTCTCAGGAAGAAGACCGTGATCGAGATGGGTCGTGAGGCGATTGAGAAGAATTCTGGCGAGTATCTTCCCTGCAATTGAGAGCAAAGAGATGCCTCGGTGTTTGTCACAGGATTGGCGGTTTCCTTTACGTTTGTAAAGGTGGACTACTGACGCGTCCTTGAAGTCTTGTGACACATCTTGTTCACCCATATGTTTGTAAAGACTTGGTGAAGCTGCTCTATTAGGACCGGCCTACCTGCCTTGTATATATCTGCTGGGATGGAGTCAGGACCAGGCGCCTTTCCACTGGAAAGTTGTTGGGTGGCTTTGTTTAGTTCCACTATGGTTGGCAGGTCATCAAGTATTTTTTTTTAAAAATCAATTTAAACCCTTTATCGGTTTCCAATTCAAATGAATGTTTAATTAGCTTGATTTATTTTCTAAATGACAACACCTTCTGGTTTCGGATCCCATATATTATAATAAAATTACCCTTTTAAACAATTTTATATTATAGTTATTGTGATTTAAAGGACTTTATAAAAGATTCTAAAACTAATACCACTTGCACTATTCAGTTAAATATTTAGAAGACGGTCATAATTGAAAACAAAACTAACAGTGAAGGTTCGTCATAATATGATGGTACATGTCGACTTATGTTTGCACTAATGGGCCACATTTGTGCCCTGAATTTGCGTTGCCTATCACAAAGTATTTAAGGAGTATTTAAATAATTAAATTTAAAAGAATAATAATTATAACTAAATTTTAAATAGTGATTATATTGTTTCTCAGTACAATCTGCCTGGTGTGTCCCGGACATTTTCCATTTTGTGTTAAAATATGTGCTTCAAAATATTATGTTTTAATTGTGTTTTATTGGCGTTATGGGGCAGTTCTTGCAATATTAGTAAATAAAAGTGGTGTATTTATCATTATTCAGTATATTTAACAGGATTATCTTCAGCTGATAAGAAATAACACCTTGATAAGTGGAAAGTTGTCATAATTGTCACTCCTTTAATTTAAATTATTATTACTAAACCTTTCATTATTGTCATAATAGTAGTAGTAGTAGTAGTAGTAGTAGTAGTAGTAGTAGTAGTAGTAGTAGTAGTAGTAGTAGTAGTAGTAGTAGGCCTCTTTCAGTCCTGAAGGACTATAGAGTTGTGCCGCTTGGGAGGTGCCTGGCAGCACCGCTGGTGACTGTATAGTCCAATTCGAGAATGACAATCTCTGTCACAGTTTCCGCATCTGTAAGACAAAGCAAGTCCCGCAGTAAGTGACTGCTCTTTGAGCCTGTGCCGTCTCTCCTCAGTTGTTTGGATCTGATTGCGCTCAAAGAGCACCAGTCCGTTTCGTACATCTCTTCTCCAGGAGCATCTGTCTGTTGCAACTCTCTCCCACGTGTCTGGATCTATTCCAATGGTTTTCATATCTTGTTTACACACATCCCTATATCGCATTTGGGGTCTTCCGGTTGGCCTCTTTCCTGTGGCTAGTTCTCCGTAAAGGAGATCTTTGGGAATACGTTCGTCCTCCATTCGAGATTCGTGGCCCAACCACCGGAGGCGTCTCTGCTTGAGGAGGGTGTGCACTGTGGTAAGCACTTTCAAGCACCTGTTTGTTTGTTATGTGGTCTTTCCATGTTATGCCCAGGATACGTCTCAGACATCTCATGTGGAAGGAATTCAACTTCCTTTCCTGTCTTGAGAACAGGGTCCAGGATTCAGACCCGTAGAGTAGTGTGCTAACAACACAAGCTTTATATACTTGAGCTTTTGTACGCTCTGTTAGTCTATTATTCTCCCAAACTCTTTTAGCTAGCCTGGAAAATGTTGTGGCTGCCTTTCCAATGCGTCTGTCGATTTCTGTCTCTAATGAAAGATTATCTGATATTGTCGATCCCAAATACACAAAATCGTGGACGACATTCAATTCGTAATTAGAGATTTTGATTGACGGAGGCGCATCAGCATCTTGTTCCATCACCTGTGTTTTATTTATGCTAATGGTGAGCCCAAAGTCTTTGCAGGCAGCTGCAAAACGATCTATGAGCCTTTGGAGATCTTCTGCTGTATGAGTAGTCAGTGCTGCATCATCTGCAAAAAGTAGTTCTCTTACGCATCTTGATCTTATTTTGGTCTTTGCCTTGAGTCTTGATGGGTTAAAAAGTTTGCCATCAGATCTTGTGTGGAGGTATATGCCTTCAGTGGCAGTCCCAAATGCTTGCCTTAAGAGAACAGCAAAGAAGATACCAAAGAGTGTAGGAGCAAGCACGCAGCCCTGCTTTACTCCGCTGCTGATGCTGAATGACTGGGATGTTGAGCCGTCAAATAAAATGGTCCCCTGCATGTTTTCGTGGAATGATTTAACGAGACTAAGAAGGGTGGGTGGACATCCAACCTTTTCAAGGACCTTAAAAAGGCCGCTTCTGCTCACGAGGTCAAATGCCTTTGTGAGGTCGATGAAGGCAATATATAATGGCTTCCTCTGTTCTCTGCACTTTTCTTGGAGCTGCCGGAGTGAGAAAATCATATCGATGGTGGACCTGTTGGGTCTAAATCCGCACTGCGATTCGGGGTAGATTCTTTCAGCAAGAATGTGTAATCTTTTAAGGATTACTCTGGCAAAAATCTTGCCTGTAATGCTGAGAAGGGAAATGCCGCGATAGTTGTTGCAGTCGCTTCTGTCGCCTTTGTTTTTATAAAGGGTAACGATGTTTGCGTCTTTCATATCTTGTGGTATTGATTTTTCTCTCCAGCAGAGCTGTAATATTGCCTACAGTTCTGGGATGATTGTTTCTTTGCTACATTTTAAAATTTCAGGTGGAATACTATCTTTTCCAGGTGCCTTGCTGGATTTGAGAGTCTAGTGCTTCGCTGATTTCTGTGAGGCAAGGTTCGTTATCCAAGGCATGCATGGCGGACTGTTGATCGATGGCTTCCAGAGCTTCTTCGCTGACAGTGTTATCCACTGAGTATAGCTCTGAGTAGTGTTCTACCCAGCGATCCATTTGTTTCGCTCGTTCTTTTATGATTACCCCCTCAGTTGATCGTAAAGGGGCCATCTTATTTTTTGATGGACCGAATTGTCATAATATTTCTATAACATTTCTAACCTATAAATTAATTTTTAACACTGTCATGCCCCCATGTGCAATCGCCTTTAATGATATACCATGCAATGTATCTGCTATAATTTTAACCATTTTAACAAATTTTTATCAAACACCCCTACTCTCCATTTTTTGCCATGAATTTATGTTTGGTCAAGACCCACTTTTTTGTTTGGCAGGCAATCAGTTAAATTAGCGGGATTTCTCATCCACTCTTTTGCACTGTGTATCGCTACCAACCTGTTTCAGTCACAGGTTGTGCAACAGTAAGGGTTTAAAAACGGCCACCAAAGAAGCTTGGTTAAAGCAACGTAATGTCATGAAATTCCTCAATGCTGAAGGCGACAACACGATTCAAATCCATGAACGTTTAAGTCTTGTTTATGGAGATTCAACAATGGATGTTAGCTCTGTCCGATGCTAGGTATGTCGTGACGAAGCAGAAGTAGGTCAATCCTCACTAGCTGACGCAAAGCGGACTGGCCGACCGTTGCATTATGTGATTTTGTCCCCGTAAATATTACTAATTCTATGTTGTTTCATGTGATTTTGTTTCCGTAAATATTACTAATTCTAGGTTGTATTATGTGATTTTGGTCCCGTAAATATTACTAATTCTAGGTTGTATTATGTTATTTTGTTCCCGTAAATATTACTAATTCTAGTTTGCATTATGAGATTTTGTTCCCGTAACTATTACTAAATCTAGGTTGTGTAATTTTAATATGCTCCAATTTAAAAGACACATGTTGTCTACCGAACTGTAATTGATTTTAGTGCAATGGTCTGAACCCTGGTCGTTCAGAAAGCAATGGCAAACTATTGCACGTAAACTTGCCAAGAAATCACAAACAGCCAAAAGCGATGGGAGTGACTGAGACGTCACGTAAAGGATATGCAACTAACAAACATCCTGACCGGGTTGGTTTGTGTAACGGCTAGAACGTTAAAATTACAATGGCTTGAGCGTGGCGGGTTCAAATCCTACGATGGCTCTCATCATTTACCGTTTGTCAAACAAACAAAACAATCTGTGATCTACTGTTTTTACTACCTTGTGGTGTAGGGTAGAGTGGGGGAGCGGGGGGGGGGGGTGTCGTAAGCCTGTGGAATTAAGGCTGCTTGACTAGTGCAGTCGCCATGAACTGTGCATGTTTGCGTTTTCTTTTGCCCTTGACAGAAAAATATCCGCGCCTTAATGGGGATTCGAATCTGCCACCTAGCCACTGTATCAGCAGCTCCTTGTTCATTGCAGGAGAGAAAGACTGACCACCTATTCGTCTATGCACTCAGACCTTCAAAAATGTGATGGTTCTAACACTTCCGATTTTTGCTACATATTTTTTTTTTTAACTTCCTGAAAGACATGCACAAACAGAACAGAAACGATGTAACGGCGGCGGGAAAACGAGCAGAAGTCTTCACGTGCATAAATCTGTGCATTTATACCCCCGACTTGACAACTGTCCTCTCTGGGGACAGACTTGACAAATCAGGGGAAGTTAACCTGCCCGCACCTCCCGGAGCGAGTCAATATTATATGAGCTGTCTTAATATGTTTGTACTGTACCCTCAGTCAGCGGGACCTCGGCTCCGTCGTTATGGTTCCGACATGGGATTCATTTATTGATAGTTTCCTTCAAGTGGTTATCGATCTATAGACAGTAGAAAGTGTGTGTGTGTGTGTATGTGTGTGTAAGTGTGTGTGTGTGTGTGTGAGAGAGAGAGAGAGAGAGAGAGAGAGAGAGAGAGAGAGAGAGAGAGAACAAACAGCATGTTTCTGCTAAGACACTGTCTTCTTGTGTGGGTGTGGAAATTAAAGTTTAAGATTCTGTTTCAATGCCATGCAACATATTAGAGACAAGGTGTAAGATTGATAAAAACAACAACAACAACTAACAATAATAATAATAATAATAATAATAATAATAATAAAGGAAACATTCTCATACCGTATGCATAACTAGGCTTCCTTTACTTCCCAAGTCAATTTTTGGTACCTATTTAGGCTGGGTCGCCTGTGTGCCGATGTTTATTTTAACACCCCCAATAATAATAATCATAATAATAATAATAATAATAATAAATATGATGATGGTGATGATGATGATGATGATAATGTGATGATGATGATGATCATCATCATCATCATCATCATCATCATCATCATTATGTTGTTTATGATGACGAAGACGACGATGATGACGATAAGGCTAATAATAATAATAATAATAATAATAATAATAATAATAATAATACATACGATGATGGCATAGCTAACAAACATTTAACGACAGTGGAAATGTGGTTTCTAAGGAAAAGGCAAAGAACACCATAATCGGACGGAAAAACCAGTGGCACGTCCTACAAGAAGCGAATGAAAACCATAAACTGATTAGAAAAATTAGATGCAGACAGTAAACAGTTTTTCGACAAGTTATGAGAAGAAATAATAATAATAATAATAATAATAATAATAATAATAATAATAATAAATACGATAATGCTAAAGATATAATGATGCTGCAAAAATAATAATCATCATCATCACACCACTCTATGAAAACCAGTGCAAGGAGTTCTGCTTCCAAATTTCCCGCAGTTGTGTTTCGACCGCGGTTAGCGGGATTGTGAACTGCGTCCTTAACCCCATGGCCACTGCTCCCTAGTCGACCACAGATCTTCTAAAAGGATGTTTTGAAGGATACAATGACAGCTGGCCACGCGAAGATAACCTTGCATGTGAGTAAAACACATCCAGACATGGACAGTAAAACCCGTTGTTAAATGGAATGTGAAGACGGAGGACATAGGGTAATGAATATTTACTACACGAGCCATTTAATGCCTAGATGACATACAAAGGGATAATAGATATATCTCTGGCATTGATAGGTACGGGGTAAAATAGCTACGCTCTTTACCTGAATGATAGTGGATTCTATACAGACTATACACTTTATATTTCCTCCAAACCAAGTTAATACATTCTACAGCAGTGTTTCCCAACCTTTTTTGTGCCATGCCCCACTTAAGCCTTTCTAAAATTCATATTGCCCCCCTCCCCCGCCCCACGCCCCCCCCCCCCCTCAACATATACATTATTTTTAATATTCAAAAATTGAAATGTTCACTTAAGAAACTTGAATGATAGGTTTTAGGAATAAATCACTAGGTAATTATTGAGCAAACAGAGTAAGTAAATTTTCAAAACATATAATGGAGAACTGAAATTCAGTTACAAAATAAATTTTAATGAAAGATTTTTCTATATTATTTTAATTATTAGTAATTATTTATTATTTAAATTTAGTGAGATCCTTGCGCTTGATGCTTGCTGCAAAGAGATCTTATGTCAGGTTCCAATTTAGTTAACTTCAGTCTCAAGTCTCCCCATTTTGTTATATTCAGCCGATTTCTTCCATTTTCGAATTGCCCCCCTTAACAGTCGAATTGCCCCCCTGTGGGGCGTGGGCCCCACGTTGGGAAACACTGTTCTACAGTGAATAACGGGCAGGCGTGAAAATATGTGATGATACAACAAATTCAGTGCAAATTTTGCGGCAAATGTTCTCAGTATGATGCAAGTCTTCGAAATGCCGCCCGCAGGTCCACATGACCGAATGGATAAGAATGAGTGTTCTTAAACATCCGGTTTGCTGATGGCAAGTTAAGCGGTTCAACCCCTACACCGGACAGCTGGACTGAAATGTTGACCTGTCGTCCATTGACGTGGGGACGTAATTAACAAGTACCTCTGAAGTCGGAGTGGGTTCGCTGATGGCGAGGGTCACTGTTCAAAGCATGGGAGCGCAAACATAAAATGCCGCCCCTACATGTTTTTTTTTCCTTTAAAAATGCCGCCCCCTTATGAAGCCCCTTTACGGAGCCCTTGCTGCGGCCACCTCTCTGTATCATAGCACAGCACTGCCCTGAACAACTTGATGATACAACAGTTTGGTTTGATATAGAACAGGCAGTCAGAAATGGTTGCATTCTGCCCCCTTATCTGTTAAACACCTATTCTAAAAGCATTATGAGGAATGCAGCAGATATTTTCGACAATATGACACCATTGTTTTAAGAGGGTTAGAGATATGTGAACTTTAATTTGCTGACGACACACCATTACTATTAAATTGCCAAATGGATGAGACCTTTCGTTCTTAAACGTCCGGTGGGCTGATGCTAAGGTAGTGGGTTCAACCCTTATACTAGTCAGTTGGACTAAAATGTTGATTTCTCGTCCTTGAATTTGGGACGTCAATTACAAGTGCCTCTGACGTCGGAGTGGGTTCACCTGATGGCGAGGGACTCTGGTAGTAGGGAAAGCTGATCCACACGCAAACATCATCCCAGAGAACTAACAGTAGCAGCACGTGTATGGACTACGTTTGAGGTCAAAGCGAGCGAACAGACCAACAACCTGTCAACAATACAAATGAGAACAGAGAAGTTAATAAAGTCAGCGCGAGAGGACCGTTCCAAACACAATGTATATCTTAGTGCAACATACAACAAAATGTATATCTTAGTGCAACATAAAACAAAATGTATATCTCAGCGCAACATAAAACAAAATGTAAATCTTAGTGCAAGATACAACAAAATGTATATCTTAGTGCAACATAAAACAAAATGTAAATCTTAGTGCAAGATACAACAAAATGTATATCTTAGTGCAACATAAAACAAAATGTAAATCTTAGTGCAACATAAAACAAAATGTATATCTTAGTGCAACATAAAACAAAATGTATATCTTAGTGCAACATACAACAAAATGTATATCTTAGTGCAACATAAAACAAAATGTATATCTTAGTGCAACATAAAACAAAATGTACATCTTAGTGCAAGATACAACAAAATGTATATCTTAGTGCAACATACAACAAAATGTATATCTTAGTGCAACATAAAACAAAATGTATATCTTAGTGCAACATAAAACAAAATATATATCTTAGTGCAATATACAACAAAATGTACATCTTAGTGCAAGATACAACAAAATGTATATCTTAGTGCAAGATACAACAAAATGTATATCTTAGTGCAACATACAAGAAAATGTATATCTTAGTGCAACATACAACAAAATGTATATCTTAGTGCAACATAAAACAAAATATATATCTTAGTGCAATATACAACAAAATGTATATCCCAGCGCATCACAGAAATACATTTAGATCCCATCGCAAAATAAAACTAAATTAACATCTCCGCGCAATATAAAATAAAATTAATGGCAAGCGATAAAAATATCATCATATGCATTTATCAATGGGGGAAATTATAGAAATGTGCAAGTCTGAAAACCTAGGTTCACTTCTTACGGGGAAGGGAAATGTGATGATAGAAATACGAAGAGCATACATACATTGCTATGCAAACACTAAAGCAATTGAAACATATATGGATTGGAATGGAAAGAACAACAAAAGTCAGAGCACTGGGAACGTGTGTGTGTGTCATGTGCTAGCAAATGGATGGTTAAACCTGGAGACAGGAGCAACAAAAGTCAGAGCACAATAAGAGCGTGTGCGTGTTCTGTGAATGTGAAACTTGGAGATAGAGCAACACAAGTCAGAAAACACTGAGATTATGCGTGTGTCCTGTGTTGTAAATGGGTGTGAAACTTGGAGATAAAGCAACACAAGTCAGAAAACACTGAGATTATGCGTGTGTCCTGTGCTAGTAAATGGGTGTGAAACTTGGAGATAAAGCAACACAAGTCAGAAAACACTGAGATCGTGCGTGTGTCCTGTGCTAGTAAATGGGTGTGAAACTTGGAGATAGAGCAACACAGGTCATAGCACTGGGCGTGTGCATGTGTCCTGTGCTAGTAAATGGGCGTGAAACTTGGAGATAGAACAATACGAGTCAGAAAACACTGAGATCGTGCGTGTGTCCTATGCCAATAAATGGGTGTAAAATTGGATAGTTAAAAAATCACCTGAGAAGCAGGTACTCGACTTTAGATATACAGTTCATAAATAGATACACATGTATTGTTTGGCGCTCACAGAAGCACAAGACAGAAACAGGGATTAGAGGGCGGAAGGGACCAGATAAACATTAAAAGCTATAGTTACCCACCGGGATTTGAACCTGTCATCTCCAAGTGAATACAGCGCCTCGTTGTAGGAACAAGAGTACTTTGACGTATGTCCAACTTTTTTTTTTTTTTAACGTTGCTCATCCTTTACAGCACGTTGCAGTCAACACCAGCATTTTACTGCCCTTGTTGATGTCTTGGCAAGTTTTACGTTCAGTAGTTTGTCATTGCTTTATGAACGACCGACTCCCATACTAACACATTACTTCCAGCGAGACACGGTCTGCTGCTAAATCGGTCGCCGCTGTGGTTCGAACGCGGGTAAGCGGCATTACGAATTGTGTCCACAACGTAATCGCCACGAAGACCGGACATCCCTAAAAATATGTCTTAGTTAGCCAGGTCTCTCATCCACCTGAACCCACAAGTATGGAATAAGGACATAATTCTCATCTAACTATTGAAGTAGCACCATAGGTATCAGAATTTTACATGAAACCAGTATAAGGCAAATAAGAAACACACAAACACATCCGACAGTAATGCTGTGGCCAGTATATTAACGAACATTTAAATAAGAGAAATGATTGATCGGTTCCAATGTTGTACACGTATTACGAGGGTAAATTAATAAGTAAGTCACAAATGGCTGTAGAAAAAAAAAAACACACTAAATATGATAACATCTTGAAACCAGTTTATTTTTATACATACAATGTCCCTTTTATTTCTCAACATAATTTCCACCAACATTGATGTACTTATCCCATCATTTCATCAGTCCTCCCAAACAGGCTGCCATGAACTTACAATATGCCCAAGGTCCCTTCTGGTGTGTGAAAAGTGCCCTAGATAGACATAATGTACGTATGATAGCAAAAGAGGCGTGGCGTGTGGCTTAGAATAATGAGACATTTTAAAAGACTTATTGGGGATTGAGTGAGAGAGACAAAGAAAGAGACAGAGATAGATAGACGGAGAGAGAGAGACAGACGGATGCAGAGAAAAACACAGACGGAGAGAGACAGAGAAAGGAAGAGACAGAGAAAGAAAGAGACAGAGAAAGGTATATAGATAGATAGATAGAGAGAGAGAGAGAGAGAGAGAGAGAGAGAGAGAGAGAGAGAAAGAGAGAGAAGAGAGAGAGAGAGAGAAAGAGAGAGAGAGAGAGAGAGAGAGAGAGAGAGAGAGAGAGAGAGAGTTTTCCACAAGACAAGCCATTAGACGACAGTTAACTGGTATTGATTCACAAGTGATATATTATAGTGAGGTATGTTACAGAACCAAACGGTTATTGAAACATATTTTTACCTGTCTTGAGTGACAGTAGCAGTTTCTCACGTACACGTTAATGTACACCTGCAGGTCCCCAGTTGTGTGTCAACCGATACCTGGTGATTTAGTCACCGCGACATAGTGACAGATAGTCTTTGACGAAGGGAGATAACCCATATAATATTGTGTTCGAAATGGTCTTTCACATGCGCAGCCCTTGGCTAATTCGTGGTTTTTAGTAGTTGATGTCACATATTTTAACATTGACTGGAACGAACAGGCGTAAAGCGGGTTTCAAAAGCCCATATCAATATTTTTTTAATTTGTGGCGATGAGGATTTGTACCCATATCCACGGGGCTAGCAGACGAGCGTCGAGCAACTACGTTACCGCGGCTCCCAAGTCGACACATACTTACATGCAGACTTGGAATCGTCATGGGAAGTTTAGGTGTTCAGTGTCGTGTTGGTCACATCACACACCAAGTGTCGATTGGTATATAAAATCATAGAGCCAGCACCATACAGCCGACGAGGTTCAATGCTAACAAATGGGAACTTTTTCGTTCAATGATATCAAGTGTTCACCTATAAATGATGTTTTAATATGCAGTAGTATTCGCCCATAATTGATGTTTCCATATGCAGTATTTACCCATAATTGATGTTTCAATATGCAGTAGCGGTCGCATATAATTGATGTTTTCATATGTAGTATTTACAGTAATTTTAGAGATACTTCCTTGTCTATACTTGTATTAAGATTGTTAGATAGTTGCAGGAATAGATGGTTGGATGGATCCATGGATGAATAGATAGTTGGCTGGATGTGAGGAAGAATAGGTTACATATGTGGATTACTAGATATCTGCATAGTATAACTAAAGAGGCAGGTAGACATACAGACAAACAGACGCTCATTCAGGCTGGTGGGTACGGTGTGTAGGTTGTTACCTATGTAGACTATGAGAGAAAGTAGAAGGACATGGAGTGAGAGATAAGGGGTGGTAGGAAGGAGATGTTGAGGGTTTTGTTAGGTAGATATGTGAGTAAGTAGAGGGATATAAAGTGAGAGTTAGGAGGAGGTTGGGAGGGAGATTGTGAGGTGATTGTTTAGGTAGGTATGTGAGTAAGTAAGGGAAAGTGCTGTGCTTCGTGGCAATGGCGTTGCGGACGCGATTCGTAATGCCGCTTTCCCGCCTTCGAAACACAGCGGTGTCCGATTTGACAGCAGACCGTGTCGCGCTGGTTTTAACGTGTTGGTATGGGAGCCGGTCGTTTAGAAAGCAATGGCAAATTACTGAACGTAAAACTTGCCAAGACATCAACAACAGCAGTAAAATGCTGGTGTTGACTGCAACGTCCTGTAAAGGATATGCAACTTTAAAAAAGATAGGGGTGGGGGGAGGGAAAGATAGAGGGAGTCAGGGAGGGAGATAGTGAGAGCTTTGTTAGGTAGGTGTGTGAGTAAGTAGAGGGAAGACAGGGTAAGAAGGTAGGTAAATGTTGTGTTATGACTGTTTTAGGTGTACAGACAGACATGCATACATACAGAGAGACAGATTTTTAAGTAGGTAGTGCCTACCTGGATTGGGTAGGTAGGTGAGTGTCTGCGTAGTTATGATTGTTAGACAGACAGACAGACAGACAGACAGACAGACAGACAGGCAGGACAGGCAGGCAGGCAGGCAGGCAGGCAGGCAGGCAGGCAGGCAAGCAGGCATATAGGCAGACAGACAGATAGACAGATATCTCAATAATTCGCAAGGTAGTGTTGTGTGGGAATAAAATACCTACACACTTCAATTTAAATACGTATTTGCCAAATGCTACACGCATTCAGCTCTCGGCTACACTACACAACTGGTCACGATTGATGTGATTGTTATGCGCGTTTTTCCATTTGTGTGCTTTTCAATCTTGTCCTTTCTCTCTCCCGTTTACAAAACAAATAATAACATGTAAAGTGCTGCTTCGTTTACCTCTGGCATTAATTTACTTTCTGACATTTAACTGCCAGCAGAACGAAGGACTTTTGTAGAGCCAGGAGAGACTCATATTGCATTGACTGTAAGATATTTCTCCTGTCATGAAAAGGGCTCACATTTCTTGCTTGGCATATTTCGCTGCATCTCATGAGGTATATACTGCAGAGGTATATACTATATGAAGTGAATAAATGAATAATACTTTGGCTGAAATACAGAGAACACATAGTTACAGATATTTTTCGAATGTGGACCGTTTGTTATGCTCAGGGTAATTTCAAATTTAAAACAAACTATTTCTGTACACATAACAGGCTGCGAACGACTAATTGCTAAAACCTCTCTATATTTGAACAATCGTTTATTGTTCGTTGAATGCAGTATATAAAACGCATTCTCTTTGTTAACTTTATGACCGTAGTTTATTGGTTGTTGGGAAATCGCTGAGGATGGCGTTTTATACGATAGCTGTTTCTGTGTTTAAATTCACTAAGGGAAATTATTATGTTGGACTACCATTTCACTGGCTTTAAAATATTGCTTCTGCCGTGAAAATAATTACATTTTAAAAACTTCTCTACGAGTAGTTAGAACCCATTACCTTGAATAGAATCTGCCAGACAGTGGTTCTCAACCTTTTTAGGCCGATGCACCCCTTCACCCATCTGGGTACAATGTTAAAAATTAGGATTGGCAAAGATGTCACGGACGCAATTCACAATTGGCAATTTCTCGTTCCGCGCTCGAAACATAGCTGCGGAAGATTTCATTGCGTTAGTCCTCACAGAGGGACATGAGTAGCGGTCGCTCAGAAAACGATTGTAAACCACCGAACGCAAACGTGCCAATAAATCGCAAAACAGCAAAAATAATGCTGGGGTTGACTGCAACGTCCTGCAAATGACATGCAACTAAGTATTTAGTGGACTATATAACTGGGGTGGGGTGGGGATGGGTGGGGTTTGAAAGTTAAATGAAACTGAGTTGGACATTGAGGCCGTGAGGGGAGAGTGAACCAAGCTGGAAGATGAGACGGTTTCTCAATTTTTTACGATTATATATATATATATATATATATATATATATATATATATATATATATATATATATATATATATATATATATATATATATATATATATATATATATCTATATATATATATATATATATATATAAGATACACACATGCTTACCTGTTATGGAATCGACACGTGTGGCCATTTCTTTGATCTAGCATCCAGTTCGCTGACCAATTTATTCATTAGGACATAACATAATGTATTTGTTCAATATTCACGACTATCATTTGGTTCCGCAAAACTACTGTTATATGTGTTAGGGTGTTGTATGGTAGATCTCTATACCATGATATGTGAGGTGAGATGGGTAGTGTCTTTTCTCGTCTCATTTCCTTCTCGTTTGCTGTTCAGTGCACTTGGCTAGGCTAGATCAAAATGTTTCGAGCAGGAATCCAGCCATGGATAAGTTTGTTGTATATCCTCTACAGGACGTCGCAGTCAACCCCAGCATATTTCGTCTGTTTGTGATTTCTTGGCAAGTTTACGTTCAGCAGTTTGTCACTGCCCTCTCAACGACCGGAACTAATACCTTTTAATGGAAACCAACACAAGGCGGTCAGCTTGCAAATCGACCGGCAGCTGTGTTTCTAACGCGCAATTCGAGATTACGAATGCATTCGTAACCCCTTCGTCGCAAGTCCGGCTCTGGATAATACCGTAACGAAATAAGAGACCTGAGGATGGTAACCAAGTAAAATATCTGAGGATGTATTGTAAGAAAAAACAAAACGTACAGTAGCCTGTTTTGATTGCTACTGAAACTAGAGCATTCGTGTTCACAGACCAGTGCACTAACGACATCGCTTTCGCGCATTGCTTATTTCATTACAAGAACATTTGTTTCAGGAGCCGGACTAAGCGAGTAGCATGCGCACTAAGTAATTGCTACCGCGAACTTATCAGATTCAGTCGGGATCGTAACCCGAAGGACCAACTCGTCAGTATCTGTCTATGTCTGCGCCGTTTTCCCATCTCATGTCTTCCCAGCTTGCTGTGTCTTCCCAGCTTATATGTCTCCCCACGTCTTCCAAGCTTGTGTGTCTTAGCTGTAGTTTCTTCCCCGATTGCGTTTAGCCATCTTGTGTGTTTTCGCAGCTTATACGTCTTTCCGATATGTTTGTTTTTCCAGTTTGTTAACCTTACAACGTGCATGTCTTCTCAGCTCTTATGTCTTCCCAGCTTGTGTGTCTTACCAACATGTATGTCTTCTCAACGTGTATGTCTTCCATGCTTCTTTGTCTTTCCAGTTTGTTTGTCTTCCCATGTTTTGTGTCTCTCGAACTATTGTCTTTCCAGTGCGTGTTTTTCCAGCATAACTATCTTTCTAGCGTCTGTTTCTTTCTAGATTGATTTTGTCCAGCTTGTGTGTTGCATTTGTTTCTTTAAAAAAACAAAAACAGTGACGCGGATCCTAGATCTTAAATGAAAAATCGTAGCCATATCAGAATATTATACTTAGAATATGAAGCGATAAACAGCAGGTGGAAAGCAGAAAGATAATAACGAAAATGACAAAAAATAGCATGGCGATAAACGAAACAAAGAAGAAGAATAACAATAACAATAACTGCAAAAACTTAACAGAAGAACAAAAATAAGAATGACGTAATTAGAAGTATAACAACATATGGCTATCACTGAAGAAATCGGTGTTTGTTACGTAATCAACGATGTTGTGTGTGTGTGTGTGTGTGTGTGTGTCTGTGTGTCTGTCTGTCTGTGTCTGTCTGTGTCTGTCTGTGTCTGTCTCTGTCTGTGTGTGTCTGTGTGTGTCTGTGTGTGTCTGTGTCTGTCTGTCTGTGTGTGTGTGTGAGAGAGAGAGAGAGAGAGAGAGAGAGAGAGAGAGAGAGAGAGAGAGAGAGAGAGAGAGAGAGAGAGAGAGAGATGAAAGTACAGAAAAACAACAGAAAAAGATTCTTCAAGAAATAAATGCAACTCGTAAATTGATTAGATAAATTATATGTAGAGAAGATATTTTGTGTGTACTTTATAAGAAGAATTAAATCTGGAAACTTCGTAACAGCAGATACACTTGAGCAAACTGGAGTTTAAAAAATGTAATTGCATATCCTTTACATGACGTCGCAGTCAACACCGGCATTATTTGCCCCACGCTGATTTCTTAGTAGGTTTACGTTCAGTAGTTTGCCGTTGCTTTGTGAACGACAGGCACCCATACTATTTCGTAAAAAAAAAAAAAAAAAAAATACTCAAAAACGGTCTGCTGCCAAATCGCCCACAGCTGTATTTCGAACGCGAGTATTCGAGATTACGACCTGCGCCCGTAACCCTTCGCCACGGAACGGGCGCAAACTGGAGACAAATAGGTCAATACCAGCATGACTTGGCCACATCACATACCATGATCGGGACACGAATACAATAGTCTGGTGATTGTGTATGAAATATCACATCCAGATTCTACATCACTGCAGCTGGGACATTCCCACACTTGGCCACATCGCATACCATGATCGAGACATGAATACAATGTTCTGGTGATCGTGTATAAAATATCACATCCAGATTCTACATCACTGCCGCTGGGACATTCCCACACTTGGCCACATCACAAACCATGATCGGGACATGAATACAATCGTCTGGTGATCGTGTATGAAATATCACATCCAGAATCTACAACACTGCGGCTGGGACATTCCTACACGGGATCCGCCCCCTTCTTAAGTAGCCAATGAAGAATTCCCATGCTGATCGTACCTGTGGACGTCGTATTGAACATCTGTATGTTTTCCTCTCCCCATTGAGGGCCCTTCCAGACTCTGTTCTCACCTCCCGCTGTCTCAACCTCTCCAGATGTGAGTTATGTGTTTCTTTTTCTTCTTTTTATTATGTTTTTTTTTTGTTTTTGCACTATCTATGCGATCCCAGACAGTAGTCATCACCTCAAGAGCCTTGGCATAATCTAGCTTACCACTCAAAGGCACGGTAGTAACCAGTTAATCAGCCTGTTCATTTTCTCGCACACCCGCTTTCCTTGAACAGAAAATAGATGATATGTTTTGTCAAAGGTATTCGTGAGAGAAAACGAATCATGCCTACCCACTCTTATCAGGATTGCACATGATGAGAGTAGTCCAGAATCAACTAAAGTATTACATTTCTTGCACAAATATGCAGCTATTACATTATAGTGCACTTTATGTTTATTTCTCAAACAAGTCCTGCTCAATGTGTACTCTAAAATGCTGTTGACGATATTTGTTCTCTATCTAGAAATCACATTATCGGAATCGCCTGAAGTTGCAACCTTTATCCAACCCGCTGCTAGATCACCAAATCGGAATAAATGAGGTGTAGTGTTGTAAATTGCAGTGTAATTCTTAGACGGGACAATTTCATTCCGAAATCTGACACTCGCTGTTTAACAACTCAGAGGCATTGCATTTTCAGCTATAGTCGGAATTGCTGGCGAAGATTGCACTTGTGAAAGTGAATGGGCGTTTGCAAAAGCTGACGCGTCGGTGTAGTTTATAGGGGCCTCTTCCGATATCATGAACGCGCTCGGAGAAGAGTTCGATTCCTGAGTTCGTCGTCTCGCTAAGTGAGGGAAGGACAGACCTCATATTCCTGGGGGAACTGTGGTCTACAAAATGTGATGTGGGCAAAGAATGCTTGATTTTCCAAGAGGAACTCCTGTAGTGGTTTTCCTGTCCGGCCTTTATTTTACACAGCTCTTGTGATGTCATAAAACATCACAGACCCATAATAAGATTCCTGCTTTCTTTTTATTTGTATTTGTTTATTTGGTTTCTGTTTTATATACGTTGCTCGGTTCCTTTATTTATTCATACGCTATTGCCTCAAAGCTGATGGTTGAATTACTTTCTGCGATGACTGTGATTTTATTGTGTTATTCTTCATAGTTTAGCAAGTATTGTTGTGACAATGAACGAACGGAATCAATGCTATATTATCTATAAGCGAAATGCGGTTTGCTGTAAACTGACAAACGCTTAAAAGAAAGAAAACTGCTTGCCATTTTGTGTGCAGCCTAGGATATGCGCCTGCGTGTGTGTGTTTAATGGTCTAGCCTTGTCGTGGATCAAATACAGGCACAATATGACCACTAAATAATAAAACACAAAATAAAATATTAAATGCATCCTTGTCATGAACCATTTTGCTGCTATGCCTGTATCTTGCTATATCACCATCACATCATGTAGGCCTGAATGCATGGCAGAATAGCTGGCCCATCTTCCCCCCGCTTTCGGAGGCGAAGAGACCAGGCGTGCGCATCCGACCGTATTCACGATAGCTTTCTTTTTTTTCCTTTCAGACTTAAAATAGAGTTTAGTCCTCACAACCACGCATGCCATGCCCAGTTTTGGCCAGTCTTTGCTTTGTTAAATGTTGACTGCGTTTTATTTTCTACGTTATAAGATGGCCACTTTCAGGCAAATCCCCCTTAAACGCATTTAACGACATGCTTAGATTATTTACAGTGTTACTATTCTATGCTTCCGCATGTAAGCCCATAAGTTGAAACTTGCCACCTTCTTATCACGCAATCGCCACACATGGAGACCAAACTGAATCCACCACGTACCAGCTACAGTCCTTTATTGAATCACATCTGGGTCTAAATGTCATATTGGATACTTTGTGAACAGTAGGACTTTGCTTCGTCACCCCGAACATCGATTCCGCATTAAGATCTGGGCGAGCACCCAAGGGTTACGTTATTGTTGTTTTGTATCGATTTATTGCCGCTAATCGATTGTATAACGTGGGAAGTAATCGGTCGGCGAGTAGACGTACGAGATGGAAATTGCGGTAAACTTAGGATGGAGATGGAGAGGTCAGATAGACAGAGGATCAGATAGATTGGATGTTGGCAGACTGGAAGCCATACTCGCTTGATGATGGATGGATTGATGGACAAGAAAACTGGGTAGTTGCAAAAACAGTTGTATTCAAGGATACAGAAGAAGAGAGGAAGTGCAGTAATTAGTGAAGACAAGAGGAGGAAACGAAGGAAAAGAAGGAGGAGGCGGAGGAGGAGAAGGAGGAGGAGAAGAAGAAGAAGAAGAAGAAGAAGAAGAAGAAGAAGAAGAAGAAGAAGAAGAAGAAGAAGAAGAAGAAGAAGAAGAAGAAGAAGAAGAAGAAGAAGAAGAAGAAAAGGAGGCAGCAGAAGAAGAGGATTGGTTAGTGTATGTTTTGGTCATCAGAGTGGTGTTCTGTTCGCAAATTAAGTGAATGCGTAATCCAGGGAGGTAAGGACCCAGCCCGCAAACAAAATCGAAATAAACTATTGGAAGAGCTGGCTTCCCGTGGGTGTGCATAGAAATGTGCCTGCTTCAGCTGCGGACAGGAAGCAACGAATTGCGGATTGAGGCAAAGGAGTCCATAATGGTATAGTGAACAGTGAATGTGGAGGCGACAATAGATGTCAAAGAGCCCAGTGGGGGAGGGGGAGGGGAAGAGAGATTTTCTCCCGGCCACGTTCATAGGTGCCATTTGAAGCAAGTAGACTTTGATGTACGGGGTGCAGGATATTCGCCTCCCTGAGGGCTGGTTGGCTGCCGAATAGGCAGACACATTGGCGAATTTCAATGCATCCACGATGTTCTCATCAATCGTCTATAAACCCACATCTCCGCAGCTTTCAAATGATTCCTCAAGTGTCTGCTAATTGTCTATGATTTACACTGTACATCATAATTGACTTGATGTAGCTATTAAGAACTCTGAAGACTAGATAACGCTTATCACATATTAATTAGACACACAACAGGTGAGTGACTGAATCAAGATTATCACACACACACGCACACGCACACACACACACGCACACACACACACACACACACACACACACACACACATTAAAACAGCCAGTTTAGAGCCAAGGTTACGATCAACACACAGGAAACACACACACACACGTACGAACTTCAACAAATGTCTGACCACTTAAACATCGCAGGTTCTGAAGAAGAAGACAAAATTGCACCCCACAAGCAAATAAATTCAGCACAGCCACGTTAACAGCAGAACAAATCATGCTGCAAACAGACAAGGACAGGATTATACTGTGCGTTTTTACCGCATTAATTCTTAGAAATGAAAGATACACGCTTGGCTAAGTGTCGTATTTATTGATTAATATCCTCGTTTTATGACTCATTCTGGGTAGGCTTTGTCATAATTGGAAATTAATATAAAATATAGCAGACCTGCAACGCTGGGAATGTTTGTCGTGCTCGGGTTAATGGCATAATATGGTAAAATACATGAACGCCACTGCACATGCAGACGAAAATATCGGAGAACATTAGAGGAGAAATTCGCTAGATGGCGCTGGGTGGATGGTTTTCTTGCGCACGGCTGCAGTGATTCTGTGGTATACATATCTATGATTGTGAGTGTAGGATATACAGCATGTGTATTTGTTTGTTTGTTGTTGTTGTTGTTTTAAAAAAAAAAATTAATATAACATTTTAGTTCCGTAGTTAATACCATTGCCGACTTCGTGGCTTAGCGGTTAGCGACTTCTCTCCATAATCTCGTATACTCTCGTAGGTAACGTGATGACGGTGACAATCAGCAGTGGTTCGAATCGCATCAGTAATTTTACGGGGTATGTGAGCCGGCCGCTCAGAAAGCAATGGCAAACTACTGAGCGTAATCTTGCCAAGAAATCAACATACAGCTAAAAGATGCTGGTGTTGACAGCGATGTCCTGTAAAGGATATGCAAAATAATAAAAAAATAAAAAAGTTAACCATTGATTCCTGATACGCAGACGATTCATACCCTGATAATCGACGCATAGTGGCTTGCTTCCAAATTGCCCGTCGCCGACTGGTATATATATATATATATATATATATATATATATATATATATATATATATATATATATATATATATATATATATATATATATATATATATATATGCATATGCTATATTACAATTCAATAACTAGCCAATAATGGACGCATCAAATATGATGTCATTTCTTATGAATAAATTTTCAAGTATGCTGGAGGAAGCGCTTGACGTTTTCGAGCTGGCACGCTATTCCACAGACGTTTGCAGCTATGCTATGAAGGTTAATTGGCGTAAAATATATTCCAGCTCCATAGACTGCTATCAGATGCAGCCTTGGAATAAAATTTTAGATAGGAACAGCGATCATGACCGACTCATAGAGATAGATAAATGTGCATTATAAATTCAAAGTTTTCCATTTCCAATATGCAGGTTTCTTTTACGTGTATTGGGTTAGAAAAATAGTGTTATTGTTTTTTTTTTAAATGAATTTACACTTTGGAGCAATTTCTACCGAAGATTATTACCTCGCGAGTATGTGTATTCTGCGAACTGAAATGGTTAAAGTCATGAAGTGGTGTTTCTTCTTCTTCTTCTTCTTCTTCTTCTTCTTCTTCTTCTTCTTCTTCTTCTTCTTCTTCTTCTTCTTCTTCTCTTCTTCTTCTTCTTCTTCTTCTTCTTCTCCTTCTTCTTCTTCTTCTTCTTCTTCTTCTTCTTCTTCTTCTTCTCCTCCTCCTCCTCTCCTCCTCCTCCTTCTTCTTCTTCTTCTTCTTCTTCTTCTTCTTCGTCTTCTTCTTCTTCTTCTTCTTCTTCTTCTTCTTCTTCTTCTTCTTCTTCTTCTTCTTCTTCTTCTTCTTCTTCTTCTTCTCCTTCTCCTCCTCCTCCTCCTCCTCCTCCTCCTCCTTCTTCTTCTTCTTCTTCTTCTTCTTCTTCTTCTTCTTCTTCTTCTTCTTCTTCTTCTTCTTCTTCTTCTTCTTCTTCTTCTTCTTCTTCTTCTTCTTCTTCTTCTTCTGCTGCAATGTCTCTTCATTCTTCTTCTTTATCTAACCTTGTCTATAAAGGAGAATGCAAGCAAAATATATTTAGTCCACGACATATTACTTATATATAACCCATCTATCTTCTTTGTGAACGCACTCTTGGTCTGTCACATTGTATTTGCTATGTCAATGCCTCGTGCTTGTATTTGTCTGAATCCACATTTTCAGCAAGTCAGTTCATCTGTATTCTATCAGTTCCAAGCAAATCATCATGTTTATTTGGCTATTCTTCATGTGGACTCATAAATTTGTCAGTTGGGACTCGCGATGCCTTGTGTTTACCAGTCAACGTATTATATGTGATTGGCTACACTTCGTGTGAACCAGTCAACGTGTCACACGTGATTGGCTATTCCTTGTATGTTCCAATCAATGTATCACACGTGATTGGATATTCTTCGTGTTCCAATCAACGTATCATATGTGATTGGATATTCTTCATGTGTAACAATTAACGCATCATATGTGATTGGATATTTTTCATGTGTAACAATCAACTTATCATATGTGATTGGCTATTCGTTGTATGTAAAATTCAACGTATTACATGTGACTGGCTATTCTTCGTGTGTAAAAATCAACGTATCATATGTGGTTGGATATTCTTCGTGCGTAACAATCAACATATAATATGTGATTTTATATTCTTCCTATCTTCCAATCAACGTACTATATATGTTTGGATATTCCTAATGTGTACCATTGACCATATCATGTATTATTGGCTATGTCTTCATGTGCACCAGTCAATGTATCATATGTTATTTACTATTCTTCGTGTGCACCAGTCAATGTATCATATGTTATTGGTTATTCTTCGTGTGCACCAGTCAATGTATCATATGTTATTGACTATTCTTCGTGTACACCAGTCAATGTATCATATGTTATTCGCTATACTTCGTGTGCAGCAGTCAATGTATCACATAATATTGGCTATTCTTCGTGTGCACCAGTCAATGCAGCATATGCTATTGGCTATTATTCGTGTGCACCAGTCAATGCATCATATGTTATTTACTATTCTTCGTGTGCACCAGTCAGTGTATCATATGTTATTTACTATTCTTCGTGTGCACCAGTCAATGCATCGTATGTTATTGGCTATTCTTCGTGTGCACCAGTCAATGTATCATATGTTATTGGCTAATCTTCGTGTGCTCCAGTCAATGCATCATATGTTATTGGCTAAACTTCGTGTGCTCCAGTCAATGCATCATATGTTATTGGCTAATCTTTGTGTGCACCAGTCAATGCATCATATGTTATTGGTTATTCTTCGTGTGCAGCAATCAATGTATTATATGCTATTGGCTATTATTCATGTGCACTAGTCATCATGTCGTGTATGATTAGCTATTCTTCGTGTGCACCAATCAATGTGTCAAGTGTGATTTGCTTTTTTTTTTTTTTTGGGTCCCCTTCAATATAACTGACGCAGTGATTTAGGGGTTAGTGAAAATGCATTTCACAAGTTCCCGACACACATCCAGTGAGCCTCAATTTTTTATAAGCAGATAACTTTGCGTCAATTTCTATGGTAGGAGGCGTCGGCTGTACGGAAGCAATGGTAAACTACTGAACTATAACTGCGTAGTAAATCACAAACAGGCACTAAATACCGAGGTTGATTGCAATGTTCTGTAAAGGACATAAAACTAACTTTTTGACCAATCAGTCTGTCATGTGTGCTTGGCGATTTCATGTGTGTATCAATCAAGAGAATCATTTAAAGTAACGATTCGGACAGAATACTATAATGTAACTATTCGGATACTATAATGTATAAAAAGTAGCTTAAAAGTCGACAGGGTCGATTTCGTTGCAACGGGTTTTTATCCCATATGGCTCAGTCCCTTCCGCAGCGCGGAAAGCGTCGCACAAAGCACGAACTCCGTAGCTCCAGCGACAAACTCTAGGAGTCTCCGAAGCATGGAGACTCCCGATATATACGATAATGTATGTAATATGGCAGTATACTATAATGTAGTTATTGTGATAGAATACTATAATGTAACTATTGTGATAGAATACTATAATGTAACTATTTGGATAGAATACTATAATGTAACTATTCGGAGAGAATACTATAATGTAACTATTCGGATAGAATACTATAATGTAACTATTGTGATAGAATACTATAATGTAACTATTCGAATAGAATACTGTAATGTAACTTTTGTGATAGAATACTATAATTTAACTATTCGGATAGAATACTATAATTTAACTATTCGGATAGAATACTATAATGTAACTATTATGAAAGAATACTATAATGTAACTATTGGGATAGCATACTATAATGTAACTATTCGGATAGAATACTACGAGGGGCAGTCAATAACTAAGTCACAAATGGCTGTAGGGGTAAAACAAAACTAAATATTATAACAACTTGAAACCAGTTCCAACATTGATGCAGTTATCCCATTGTTGTATCAGTCCTCCCAAACTGGCTGATATAGAACTGCGTACTCTGTTTTCTAAACCACGTTTTCACTTCACATTCAACTTCGGCGTCATTCGCGAAATGTCTCCCGCCAAGGTGGGTTTTCAGTGGACGAAAAAGGTGAAAATCGCTAGGGGCTATGTTGGGGTTGTAAGGTAGATGTTCCAGAACGTCCCGCCTTAGTTGGTTAATTTTCTCCTGAGTCAATCGAGCTGTATGTGGTCCGGCATTGTCACAAAGAAGCAACACTCCTCTAGTCAGTTGTCCTGGAAATTTTCTGTCAATTGTATCATGAAGCATCAATAGAACTTCACATTACGATTCAGAATTCACATTGTCAGCCTTTCTTCTTGAAATTGGTTAAAAGCACTCCTTGATAATCCCAGAACACTGTCAGCATAACCTTCCTTGCTGATGTCGTAACCTTGAATTTTTGGACACAAGGCGAAGAAGGATGTTTCCATATTCTACCCAGCTATGCACCGCTTTTCGGGACAAACATTTGTCAGCATAAACAGGAAGCATTTCCTTATGAATGTCCTTTGCAGGCAGTCTTTTTGCCCACAAAAAAGCACGCACAGGCGTTTTTTTTTATGCGCTGCGCATGCGCAAGAGACACCTAGCGCCACCTGATGAACGGGAATATAAAGTTCGATGTTGACACCTATAGAAAACACCTCAACTACAGTTACCTGCCATCCCACAGAACTGTGTTACTTACTTATTGACTCGCCCTCGTATAACGTAAAAGTTTCAGTGGTCTACTGTGTCTTTCTTTTATGCATGCAGTTATGGAAAACTAGAGAAAAGCGAAAAGACAGACACATGAGAAAGAGAGCGAGAGGAAGGGTGTGCGAGAGAGAAAATATTAGTGTGCGACAGAGCGTGTGCGAGTGCGTGCGGAGGAAGAACGTGTGAGGGTGAGCATGAGAGAGATGGAATTCGAGCGGTAGTTTGAAATGCGGTATGTCAGAGAACATGACAGAGAAACGATAGAGATTGATAGAGTGTGTGTGTGTGTGTGAGAGAGAGAGACAGAGAGAGAGAGAGAGAGAGAGAGAGAGAG
This sequence comes from Cepaea nemoralis, assembly GCA_014155875.1. NCBI lineage: Eukaryota > Metazoa > Mollusca > Gastropoda > Stylommatophora > Helicidae > Cepaea > Cepaea nemoralis. The sequence continues at coordinate 158,261 of JACEFZ010016238.1, forward strand.
AGAGAGAGAGAGAGAAAACGATCAAGTCAGAGTGTGAGAAATAGCAAATGAGCCTTGATGAGAACATTTCAGAGAGAATTTGAGACATGCTTCTAGGAGCAGAGAGAATTTGAGACAGGGTGTAGGAGAATTAGAAAGACTAGAGAAGGAGACAGAGAGGAAGAGAGAGAGAGAGAGAGAGAGAGAGAGAGAGAGAGAGAGAGAGAGAGAGAGAGAGAGAGAGAGAGAGAGAGAGAGAGAGTAAACTGTGCGCGAAAGTGACAGAAAGAAGTGAGGATGAGTTAGACTGTAAAGAGTGCTAGAGGAGAGAGCTAGAGGAGAGAGAGAGAGAGAGAGAGAGAGAGAGAGAGAGAGCTGGTGAGAGAGAGAGAGAGAGAGAGAGAGAGAGAGAGAGAGAGAGAGAGTAAACGTGCGCGAAAGTGACAGAAAGAAGTGAGGATGAGTTAGACTGTAAAGAGTGCTAGAGGAGAGAGCTAGAGGAGAGAGAGAGAGAGAGAGAGAGAGAGAGAGAGAGCTGGTGAGAGAGAGAGAGAGAGAGAGAGAGAGAGAGAGAGAGAGAGAGAGAGAGAGAGGAACACGGAGAAAGAAAGCTGGCTTTGCAGGTTACAATGTACCCTTTGGAAGAACTGTCAACAAGATTAATTGCGGGGGATTAGATAAAACACCGAGGGGACACCGATGCTGTGAATCATAAAACTCGGTGCGTGTGGCACAGCGCACCGCTAAGGACAGAATTCTAATACAATCAGCAATAATCGTATCATAATATTTCTTAATAGGACGTAGCATGGCTAAAGAACAGCCAGAGATGATGAATATATGTAAAAACGTCACGGATCAGTGTACATGTTATTAGGAGTTATTGATTTGCAAAGCGGAGATTCATTCGATTAATGCCAAACTAATTATTTGTTCGTGCATTTATCTCTCAAATTGACAACGCCATTTTAATTTAGCTGCCAATTGAGAAAAAAGTTGAATCGAAACAGGGTTACCCGTTTCGGAATTTTTGTCTTGTGTTATAACAATGAAGTTGTTAAATGCTTTCAGGGAAATGTAATAATGTAAATAAACGTATATTATAGAGTTCTTTTTATTATAGTTCATGCCGTGTGGAGTTGGGATCATATATGTCCACAGCCATATGTCTCTTGTGCTGCCATTCATTTCTAATACCATGTTCCTATACCCTGGGATGACACACTGTCTCAGAGGTTTTCCTTCTTTAGGCCTTTTAGACATAAGACTCTTTTACAAGCATTTAAACGTTTTGGAATTAGGGCTCTTTTACATGCGTTCAGACCTATTGGACATAGGGTTCTTTTACATGCGTTTAGACCTATTGGACATAGGGTTCTTTTACATGGTTTTAGACCTATTGAACATAGGGCTCTTTTACATGGTTTTAGACCTATTGGACATAGGGCTCTTTTACGTGGTTTTAGACCTAGTGGACATAGGGCTCGTTTACGTGGTTTTAGACCTAGTGGACATAGGGCTCGTTTACATGGTTTTAGACCTATTGGACATAGGGCTCTTTTACGTGGTTTTGGACCTAGTGGACATAGGGCTCGTTTACATGGTTTTAGACCTATTGGACATAGGGCTCTTTTACGTGGTTTTAGACCTAGTGGACATAGGGCTCGTTTTCATGGTTTTAGACTAGGGACATAGGGCTCTTTACGTCGGTTTTAGACCTAGTGGACATAGGGCTCGTTTCATGGTTTTAGACCTAGTGGACATAGGCTCTTTTACGGGTTTTAGATAGTGGAATAGGCCGTTTGCTGGTTTTAGACCTCGGGACATAGGGCTCGTTTTCATGTTTTGAGACCTATTGGACATAGGGCTCGTTTTCATGGTTTTAGACCTCGTGGACATAGGGCTCGTTTTCATGGTTTTAGACCTATTGGACATAGGGCTCGTTTTCATGGTTTTAGACCTAGTGGACATAGGGCTCGTTTTCATGGTTTTAGACCTAGTGGACATAGGGCTCGTTTTCATGGTTTTAGACCTATTGGACATACAGCTCTTTAAAATACATCTAGAACTATTGGACATAGAGCTCTTTTATATCGTTTTAGACCCTTTTGACATATGGCTCATTTACATGGTTTTAGACTTATTAAATATGGGGATCTTTTACATGGTTTAAACCTATTGGGCATATGGTTCTTCTAACATGCCTTTACGTTTAATGGGCATAGGGATCTTTTACATATGCCTTATCTCCTATTGGACATATGATCTTAAACCTATAAGTATATAGACCATTCAACACTTCAATGTAATGTGTTTAATATCACACCTGCCACCTTCACTTTGCAAAACATTTCCCGGTAGCTATTTTAGATGGGATAGATCTGGGAGCCAGGGCCAATCTTTACAATCTGCCCTATGCGAACTCGAACCCATGACAATAAGGCCGGCGGGCAAGCTATTTTTTTCCATATCCTATTTACAGGACATCTCTGTCAACACCAGTAGTTTACTACTGTTGTTGATGTCTTGGCAAGTTTACGTTCGGTAGATTTCTGAACGACCGGCTCCAATACCAACACGTTAAAACCCAGTGCAACACGGTCTGCTGGCAAATCTGCTGGCAAATTGGTCATAGCTGTGTTTCGAACGCGGGTAAACGGGGCTACGAATCGCGTCAGCAAGACTTTAGCAACGGAGACCGGCAAAGCTAGCTAGTAACCGTAACAAAATTGCCACACTCACGGCCAAATATAAATGCGGTTTACCAATAGTCGAGTATTAGATCTGGCATGTCCTGTCACGTGAGGAGATGGCAGTCCCCATCCCAGTTTATTACTCCGACACACTCATGCCGTAAATAGTGCCGGGATTCCCCGCTGTCGTGGGCTGGTGATGTTGCTGTATTTTAGTAGCATTTCTGTTTCGTGAGTGTGTGTGTGTGTGTGTGGGGGGGGGTGTGTGTGTATGTGTGTGTGTGTGTGTGATTGGGTGTGTGGGTATGGATGAGTAGTGTGTGTGTGTGTGTGGGTGGGTGTGTGGGTGGGTGCGTGTGCGTATGATTGCGTGTTCGTTCGTTAATGTTTTTAGTCTTCATCATGTCGATGTGTATGTGTGTGATGATTAATGTGCTTTAGTCTATATCATTTCGATGTGTCTTTATGTTCGTTAATTTGTTTAGTCTTTATTATTTTCACGCGTGTGTGTTGCCTGATTTGTTTAGTCTTCATTATTTCCACTCTGGTGTGTTGGTTAATCTGTTTAGTCTTTATCAGTTCCATGTGTGTGTGTGTGTGTGTGTGTATGTGTGTGTGTTCGTTTATTTGTTTAGTCTTTATCATTTTCCTGTGTGGGTGTATGCTTGCTTGCTTGCTTGTGTTCGTTGGCTTGAGCTCCAACGCGAAGTCCTGTATGTCGGATGAAGGCATCCTGTTGTCCAACATCAAGTGTGATGTCATACAGGCACCTGAGTTTTGCGTGAGTATCCGTTGTCCCATGTCTGGCTTATTGGTGTGCAGACTGGTGGTTCCTCGCCGTACAGGCAGACACTCTCCGACTTCGAAGGAATCGGTGATCCTACTGACTTTAGCCAGGACCCCGAAGGGACCTGTTGCCCAGGACGCTCGACGAGGACGCGTCAATAGGTCTTGGCCAGTATATAACTCGGCCCTGGTGCCTTGGAAACACGTCTGCGTCCCGTGGTGAGGTGTGTGTGTGTGTGTGTGTGTGTGTGTGTGTGTGTGTGTGTGTGTGTTAATTTGTTTAGTCCTCATCCCTTTGATCTTGTGCCTGTGTGTTAATTTGTTTAGTCAGTATCATTTCGATGTGTATGTCTGTAAAATTAATTTGTTTAGTCTTGATCATTTCAATGTGTGTGTGTGTGTGTTAATTTGTCCAGTCTTTATCATTTCCATGAATGTGTATGCTGCTTAATGTGTTCATTCGTATCACTTCGAGACCATTCTATACGAAGTAGCTCATCATGCGTCCACATAAAAGAGCAATAACTGCCCCTGTCTCCTCACCTTCAAACTGACGGGGTACGTAAACGGAAATGACATTTGTAAAGGCTATGTGCGGTTATATGATGTTACTCACATTTTGTTTTAGACCAGAGGGTGATATTGTAAATAACACACCGGCTGCCTTGACTTCCCGTGACCCTTCCTCGTACCCGTTTAAGGCTGGGTATTCTAAATAGCCTATGTGTCTAAGCGTCCCTAAATTCCCTAGTGCCATGAAAGCTCTTCTTGCCTTGTTATATTCGTATTTACACCTTCTATTTGCCTTCCCCCCGCCCATGTGTGCCTACATTGCTGAAAACATGTGTCTATTTGTCCCCCCCCCCCCCGCCCATCTGTGTCTACACTGCTGCCTACATATGTCTATTTGTCCCCCCATATCTGACTACATTGCTGCCTACACATGTCTATGTATCCCCCATCGGTGTCTACATTGCTGCCTACATATGTCTATTTGTCGCCCCATCGGTGTCTACATTGCTGCCTACATATGTCTATTTGTCCCCACATATCTGACTACATTGCTGCCTACACATGTCTATGTATCCCCCATCGGTGTCTACATTGCTGCCTACATATGTCTGTACCCCCCCCCCCTCTCTGTGCCTACATTGCTGCTTACATATGCCTATTTGTCTCCCCCACATCTCTGACTTCATTGCTGCCTACATATGTCTATTTGTCCCCCATATTTGACTACATTGCTGCCTACACATATCTATGTATCCCCCATCGGTGTCTACATTGCTGCCTACATATGTCTATTTGTCGCCCCATCGGTGTCTACATTGCTGCCTACATATGTCTATTTGTCGCCCCATCTGTGTCTACATTGCTGCCTACATATGTCTATTTGCTACCCTATCTGTGTCTACATTGCTGCCTACATATGTCTAGTTGCCCTCCCCCTCCCTCCATCTGTGTCTACATAACTGCCTATTTAAGTCTGAGATTCCGCCTCTTGAAGTGAGGTTTCATGAATACAGTTCGGGTTAGCTTGAAGTGAGGTTTCATGAATACAGTTCGGGTTAGCTTGAAGTGAGGTTTCATGAATACAGTTCGGGTTAGCTTGAAGTGAGATTTCATGAATACAGATCGGGTTAGCTTGAAGTGAGGTTTCATGAATACAGATCAGGTTATCTTGAAGTGAGATTTCATGAATACAGATCGGGTTATCATTTGCAAGCGGCTCTGTGGGAAAGGTGTTACGAATGCAGTTCGTAATCTCGCATACAATATTCGAAACACACTGCGACGATTTGGAAGCAGATTGCCTTGGTTGGGTTACCGCATACAAAGTTCTGTGCTTGTCGTTCCGAAAGCAGTGGCATACTACTGAACGTGAACTACCGAATAAATCATAAACAGGTAATAGAATGCCAGGGTTGACTGCGACGTCCTCTAAAGAATATGCAACTAACTTTTATCATATGATCGGTTTCTTTTCATTATCTGTGTCTTTCCCCTGTGTATTTTTAGACCCAATTGTTGCGACCTCCTATCTGTGTATATTACAACCGTGGGTAAATTGTGAACTGTGAATTGCCTTCAAGATGTGAATGAATATACCGAGGCGGGGTCTTTTAAAACCGTTTCGTGTTTTATTCAGAGATAATTGCTCAGTAATTGTTATCAAATACACACGTTGTTATTTTTTTATTATTTTTGTTTTTTGTTCCGCAGAATTCTACAATGGAGTAGTTTACCTTGTTCACTCACTGAGTGTTTTTCCTTCCGGTATAAAGAAAAAGATGGAAGCCAACTTCCTGTTTGTGGTGTCTGCGCTGAGACAGGATCGAATATCTTGAATCTGTGTCTTTTAAAGATGGCCGATGATCGAGGGGATGGGGAACTAGGTCAACGACTTTTGTTCTTTAATGAAACGACACGATGAAGAGGTTGCCTCAAGAAGGACGTCTGTGATGTGTTTCGTTAGGTGCTTCTCACATTGATGAGCTGAAGATGATGACAGTCTACGGAGTTGTTGTTTTTTTTTTTTTCATTCCTTCTGCTTTAATATTGAGTGAAAGCTTATTTCCTTACTTTTGCCTTGAACAGTGGGGTGTTTCTGGTTAGATCACAGGATATGTGTCTATGATCTGTACCTAGGTTTTCAGAAGTAAATTAAACGAATGTTTAAATACACAGCTGGTGTTTAGGATATAAAAGATCTCCCGGGCGAAGGGGTTAACGACTTTCTCCGTAATCCCGTATATCCACGTGAGGAACACAGCTGCGCGAGATTCGGCAGCGGATCGCGTCGCGTTGAGTACTTAGGGGTATGTGAGGCGGTTGCTCAGAGAGCAATGGCAAACTACTGAGCGCAATCTTGCCAAGAACATCAACAACAGCTGAAAATGCTGGTGTTGACTGCAACGTCCTGTAAGGGATATGCAACTTTAAGGAAAATATAATTTAAAATATACTATATTAGTATGTAAATAAATAAATATATAAAGTAAACATGATGAACTAATTACAATGTTGGAAGATAGTCACATTGATGAGAAAGATCTCAGAATAATAAAGGCTATTTACTGTGTTCATAAATTGATATATTAAACATAGGCATGGGGTATGTTCATAGATCTATATATCAAACATAGGCATATTGTGTTCATAATTCTATATATCAAACATAGGCATATTGTGTTCATAATTCTATATATCAAACATAGGCATATTGTGTTCATAATTCTATATATCAAACATAGGCATATTGTATTCATAAATCTATATATCAAACATAGGCATATTGTGTTCATATATCTATATATCAAACATAGGCATATTGTGTTCATAATTCTATATATCAAACATAGGCATATTGTGTTCATAATTCTATATATCAAACATAGGCACAGCGTGTTCATAGTTCTATACATCAAACGTGCAGGCTTGTGTAATGCCACTCTTTCATGAACATTGAAACTCCCTTACATGGATTCCAACTCCAACCACCTTAAGCGTATCCTGGATTGTCCCACATATCCCCGGAGAACACAAGAGACGCCATTTATGTTCCCGCGCCCAGCTTTCATTTGGTTTCAGCGAAACGATCGGTCTGCATTATTCTCGTAGGTTTTGTCTGCTGCCCTGGTGCATTTCACTAGGCAAATCGTAAAGCTGATAACGTTGCACAACTGTTGCCTAATACACAGAAATCTGAGTGGTCACGAGGTATGGTGTTCGCCTCGAGTGCTGGAGGTCCCTGGTTCCAGCCCTTGTGAGGGCCGGGCTTTTTTCACGCTGGACTTCTAGTAACAAAATTTTCCCTGGTCTCTGGGATAGTGAGATCGGACACCCGTGTGTATTGTTGCGCACTGTAAACATCCCTTGGCAGTTGGAAATCGAAAAAGCTGCCTGGGCAAAAATTCGAGTTAGAAATCTACGCAGAAGTATTTCAGGATCCTCAGCCGGTACTACGGAGTTCGTGCATTGAGCTGAGATTCTCCATACTCAGGCTTGAGTTAGGAGCAGAACGGAGCACTTATGGGTTATACCCATGTGCCGTGATGTTGATCCGTCGACTAAACCAAACCAAACCAAACACAGAAATATCACTTGCTGGATGCCAGCTAGAGCTGCAGAATGTTCTGGTCCTATGGCTTAGGGGGTCGTGAGACACAGATTTTGGATTCCCCGTCATAGCGAGTCGAGTGGTCGATATCAGCTTCAGGCGATTTGTAAGCATTGTCATACTTTGCGTTTATTTCGAGTGTATGAGGCGTCGGCCATTGATAAAGCAATGGGAAATTACTGAACTTGCGTTACCTAGTACATCATTAACAGCTAACACATGTTGAAGTTGACTGCAGCGTTTCTAAAAGGACGTGCAATTCAACTTAACATTACAATTAAATGTTATCTATTCCAGCATCTCTTTGCGGAGACACACACGGACGTTATTTTCAAGACTTATGTTTTGTGACTGCCTAATATTGCTAACACTGTGGACAGTTTTGACAAACACAAGGAAAATCCTTTTAGGATATTTGTCTCGCTTATTGTGTCTTGCCTGAGGTGGGCGATGCCCATCCCCAGCCATATCATAAAGTATCAAAGTCATTTTTTTCGATTAAATTATCTTTAACGTGGGCTTAACTCAAAATAGTCCATCATGATTATTTTGGCTCGCTGTTATCTTTAAGTGCAAGAGTCGGCTGCTGCTTCTGTTTTTGGGCTCAGCAGGCTGTCTCGAGTGTCTGTCGGTCAGAAATTAGAACAGTATCAGAACAGGTAGAGGAATAAAGGAGATAAATGGAATCATCATCATCATCATCTTCCACTTCTGCCGTCAAGCGTCGTTGGAGGGGGGGGGGGGGGGATATAATTTGCGTTCCAGCGCCCAGTGGGCGGCACCGGATAGTGTCATTCCGTGTGGTTGTACAATGTCTTTGATGTCGTCAATCCATTTTCTTCTTGGACGTCCTCGTGGTCTCGTCGCAGATGATCTTTGATGTAAGGCCAGTGATGGTAGTTGCTGATGTTGCATTCTAACGACATGGCCAAACCACTTGATCTTCTGTCTTTCAATAAATGTGGCACAAGGTGTTGATCCCACAGTCTGTCTGACAATAGCATTTCTTACTCGGTCTCGGATTGTTAAGTTGGCAGCTCTCCTCAGGCATCTCATTTCGCAGGGATTGATTTTGCGAAGGTGTAATTTGGATAAAGTCCAGGTTTGAGATTAGTAGCAAAGGGTTGTGGTGAATATGCTGTTTATTATATGTCGTTTTTCGGACATGGGTATATTTGGATGTTTCAGTAAGGGTGATAGTTGATATGTAAGTGCACTAGCTTTTTGACTATCTGATTTCGATTTCTCTGTCCAATCTGCCATCTCCTGTGATCATACTTCCAAGATATTTGAATTCTTTAACTTGTTTCAGAGTTGTGCTATTTGTCTGTATACTTAGTGGGCCCGGCGATCTGCTAACTCGCATTACTTCGGTTTTGGCTGTATTTATACTCATATTGTATCTCCTGCATGTTGAACTCAGATTATTAATATGATTTTGCAGTCTGCCCTCGTCGCTATAAAACAGGCACTGATCGTCTGCAAATAGAAGTTCATTTATTTCCTGTGGATCAGTTGTTTCATCTGGAGTAAAGAGTTCTAAATTTTCTTAATCTGTTCTGTCGAGACTTGCTTCTTTGGAAATTCTGTCCATGTAGATATTAAATGGAATAACAGGAGTAAATAAAGAAGAATAAATGAATCTGTGCAACAGGACGTCACTATTATATTATTATATACTAATTGTTACACTTTTACCAAGTCGCTACACCTGAACTAACTTGCTACTCTTTCACCAACTTGCTACTTTTTCACCAACTTGCTACTCTTTCACCAATACGTCTTACATTCTTGTTGCTACACTTTCATCAAGTTGCTACATTTTCACCAAGGTGCTACACCTTCACAAAGTAGCTACACTTTCACTAATCTGCTACTATTTCACCAATAAGTCTGACATACTTGTTGCTACACTTTCACTAAGTTGCAAATTTTCACCAAGTTGCTACACTTTCATCAAGTTGCTACATTTTCACCAAGTTGCTACACTTTCATCAAGTTGCTACATTTTAACCAAGTTGCTACATTTTCACCAAGTTGCTACACTTTCATCAAGTTGCTACATTTTCACCAAGTTGCTACACTTCATCAAGTTGCTACATTTTCACCAAGTTGCTAAACTTTCATCAAGTTGCTACATTTTCACCAAGTTGCTACACTTTCACCAAGTTGCTACACTTTCACCAAGTTGCTACACTTTAGAGTCTGTCCTTTTGTATGAATGCGAAACTTGCACAATGTGCAGTCAAGCTGAAAAAGATCTGATGGCTGCAGAAATGTGGTTTCTGAGAAAAATGCAAAGAATAACATGGATAGACAGAAAAACCATACTATAGGAGACAAATGAAAATCGTAAATTGATTAGAGAAAGTAGACGTAGGCAGTCAAAATTGTTTGGACATGTTATGAGAAGAAATGGATTGGAAAACTTAGTGACAACTGGCAAAATCGAAAGGAACAGATCAAGAGGAAAACCGAGAGGAAAATACCTGGATGGCTTGGCCACATGGCATGGACGAGACAGGAACACAGAGCTGATCCACGACGCTGGTGCTCGAGTGAAATGGCGAGTCATGACCGCCCACTCTTTCCGGCATGGCACAAGATTGATTGATTGATTGCTACACTTTGACCAAGTTGCTACACTTTGACTAAGTTGCTACACTTTCACCAAGTTGCTACACTTTCACCAAGTTGCTACACTTTCACCAAGTTGCTATATTTTCACCAAGTTGCTACACTTTGACCAAGTTGCTACACTTTGACCAAGTTGCAACATTTTCACCACGTTGCTACATTTTCACCACGTTGCTACACTTTGACCAAGTTGCTACACTTTGACCTTGTTGCAACATTTTCACCAAGTTGCTACATTTTCACCAAGTTGCTACACTTTCACCAAGCTGCTACATTCTCAACAAGTTGCTACACTTTCACCAAGTTGCTACACTTTCACCAAGTTGCTACATTTTCACCAAGTTGCTATACTTTCACCAAGTTGCTACATTTTCACCAAGTTGCTACACTTTCTCCAAGTTGCTACACTTTCACCAAGCTGCTACATTTTCACCACGTTGCTACACTTTGACCAAGTTGCAATATTTTTACCAAGTTGCTACACTTCACCAATAAGTATGACATATTTGTTGCTACACTTTCACCAAGTTGCTACACTTTCACCAAGTTGCTACACTTTCACCAAGTTGCTACACTTTCACCAAGTTGCTACACTTTCACCTAGTTGCTACACTTTCACCAGTCTGCTACTCGTTCACCAATAAGTATGACATACTTGTTGCTACACTTTCACCAAATTGCTACACTTTCACCAGTCTGCTACTCGTTCACTAATAAGTCTGACATACTTGTTGCTACACTTTCACCGATACTGGTCACGCTTAACCATCTGTAAATATGTAGATCTCAAAATCACGTGGAGACATACATACAACTGTCCTTAATTCGACAGGCAGAGAGTGGTAGTGTTGCCTCCGGTTTAAAACAGATAACAAAATATAAAACAGGGACCTGCTATTTATAAAAGAAGAGCTAGGATCATCACATTATGTAGACCTGAATGTGGACAGAAATAGGTGGCTAGTCTTCCCCTCGGCCATGTACTCAGAATGGACAAGACAAGACTCCCCAACCAAGCCCTCTTATGGTCATCGGTAGGGAAAAGAAATCGGGGAAGACCAAGAGAGACCCTGCGTAGAACCATCATCAGAGAAGGCTCATTCAACGGCCAAGTAACATATCCAGGATCTACAACAGGTAGCAGTGAACCGCCGGACATGGAGAGCCATGACTTCTGCCCTATGCGCCGCCTTGGGCTCAAGAGGAAAGACTAACTAACTAACTTCCCCTCTCATATCGGATGATTTGTGTAAACGTCTAAATGATTACACCAGCACGTCAGCTGGCGTAGCGATTGCGGGAAGAAGAAGAAGAAGAAGAAGAAGAAGAAGAAGAAGAAGAAGAAGAAGAAGAAGAGAAGAAGAAGGAAGAAGAAGAAGAAGAAGAAGAAGAAAGGGGGGAGGAGTCGAAGAGGACCACATGGAGAAGAAGGAGGAGGAGACAACTAGCAAACGAAAACGGGGAGAAGGAGAGGAAGTATGATCAGGAGACATACAAGAAGAGGAAAGTGAAGAAGTCAGTCGAAGTAATGCCAGCTTCCAATGTGTGCTTTTAAAAATTATCTTTTTACTCTAGATCTCATCCTATTTTCTTTCTAGACAATGGACTGTAGTCAGGTCAAGTTTGGTTTCTTACACGGAGTCTGCACTTCATGAAATGTAGTCTCTTGATTAATCAAACACCGACTGGAGTACCTAGTATTATGTTGTCATCATGCCAAATGGAATTAGCTCTAATACATTTTGATAAGCATTTTATCTGACATCTTAGACAAACAAACAAACCAATGGATTGATAGGATTATGCAGACAGAAAGATAAACAAACAGACTAAACCACTGCATGGAAATATGTAGACAGATGTACAAGTAGGCAGACAAGAAAATAGATAAGGGAGCAGACAGGTGGATCTAGATTGAAATGAACAGGTGTGTCGAAATACAGACAGATAAGCAAATGGATAGACAGACGGTGGTATATGATTGATTGATTGATTTAGGAACCGATATCACAGCATTCGGGACATTCCCATAAGAGGTGGTATATAAAAATAAACAAATCATTGGAAATTTAGAAAGACAAACTAACATACAGACTGTCATACATATCAAGTGAACAGGTGGATGGAAACAAAGAAGATATTAGAGTAGCGGACATACTGCCGTAAATACGAGGGCAAGTCAATAAGTAAGTCACACAGTTCTGTGGGATGGCAGGTAAATGTAGTTGATGTTTTCTACAGGTGTCATTATGTGACAGCAACATCGAACTTTATATTTCCGTTCGTCAGGCGGCGCTAGGTGTCTCATGCGTATGCGCAGCGCATAAACAAAATGGCGACTGTACTTACGGAGTGTACAACCAATTAGCAACGTGCTCTTGTGCGTTTGTTGTTTTTTTTTTGTGGGCAAAAGGACTGCCTGCAAAGGGCATTCATAAGGAAATGATTCCTGTTTATGCTGACTACCAGCCCGAATTGCAGCGTGCTTCAATGCAATGGAAACATCCTTCTTCGCATTGTGTCCAAAAATTCAAGATTAGGCCATCAGCGGGGGAGGTTATGTTGACAGTGTTCTGGGATTGTCAAGGAGTGCTTTTAACCAATTTCAAGAAGAAAGGTGACAATATGAAATCCGAATTGTACTGTGAAGTTCTATCGATGCTTCATGATGCAATTCGAAGAAAACGCCCAGAACTGCTGAATCGAGGAGTGTTGCTTCTTCATGACAATGTCAGACCACATACGGCTCGATTAACTCAGGAGAAAATTAACCAACTAAGGTGGGAAGTTCTGGAACGTCTACCTTACAGGCCTGATTAAGCCCCTAGCGATTTCCACCTTCTTGGTCCACTGAAAGCCCACCTTGGCGAGAGACATTTCGAAAATGACGCTGAAGTTGAATGTGAAGTGAAAACGTCGTTTAGAAAATAGAGGACGCAGTTCTACGCGGCCGGTTTGGGAGGACTGATAAAACGATGGGATAGGTGCTTCGACGTTGGTGGAAATTATGTTGATAAATGAAGGGACAATGTATGTATTTAAAAAGAACAGGTTTCAAGGTGTTATCATATTTAGTTAATTGGCTACAGCCATTTGTGACTTACTTATTGACTTCCTCTTGTACAATTTTTAAAAATGGGATGGAAACACATACAGATAGGCAGACGGGCAGGCAGACAACTGTACATACAAATTATCAGACATACGGGCAGACAGACATACAGGCCAATCGAGGAAACATTACCGAGTATAATGATATAATTCTAAAGTATATAGTACGTGTTTAAGACAACGAATGGATTATAATACAAATTAACACGGAACATCTATCGAATCAAAATTAAAAAAAAACACACACACAACACACACACACACACACACACACACACATATATATATATATATATATATATATATATATATATATATATATATATATATATATATATATATATATATATCATTGATGTCCTTATAAATCCGTCTATTGTGTACTTTATGTCATTCCTAGCAGCAATACCCATCCTACATACGTCACTAGAATTCTCTGGAGTCGGCTTTGAGCACGTTCATCCTAACGCTGGAGATAATTTGATATAAAAGGCAAACTATTCGTTCAGGAATTGAAAATCTTGATGATTTCAGTCACGTTTGAATGAAAACTGCATTATTCTCTATTATAAATATATCGGCAATTTCCGACCCTTGAGTAATGATATTTGACGCCCTCTATATACACAGGATGTGCTTAAACAAACAAGGTCTTGCTGTTGGTATGTGAAGTGTCAGAAACATCACATTTTGCACGCCGGTGTGCACCCAGGAATTCTTCTTCTTCTTCTTCTTCTTCTTCTTCTTCTTCTTCTTCTTCTTCTTCTTCTTCTTCTTCTTCTTCTTCTTCTTCTTCTTCTTCTTCTTTTTCTTCCTCTTCTTCTTCTTCTTCTCTGCTACGTTGTCCGTAATGTTTTTGTTTTTTGACGTAATTGCGTTCTGCTTGTTTACAGCAGAGCTGCAATATTTACATCTTTCGGCCGACATATCCGACTTCTTCAGTCATTTGTTGACCGGGTTAACATTCCCGGGCACCAAGCAATTGATTTCAGTCACTTTTGGATGAAACCTGCATGGATTCTTTTTTTATCTACAATCTTTATGATAAACTATGTCGGCAGGCTCTGCTCATGGAGAAATATTTTCTGACATTTCTGACATCCTTACTATATAAAGTTGTATGTCTTTAACAACAAACACATCAACTGCCGGAGCAAGAGGTATTTCTAAGACTGTCTATTTCTGGCTATGTTGCGAATAATTTACGGGCACAATTCGTAATCCCGCATACCACGTTAGAAACACAGCTGCGGGCGATTTAGCAGCAGATCGCCTTGTAGTTGCTTTTTATCAAGTGGTATGGGTGACAGGTTGTTCAGAACGAAACGGCAAACCACTGAACGTAAACTTGCCAAGAGATCACATACAGCCAACAAACACAGGGGATGACTGCAGCGTCCTCTTAATGATACAAATTTACTAACTAGAAGAAGCCGACGCCCGAGTTGAATTTCGAAAACGATCACACTATCTGACATAAAAACATAAAGACAAACACAAGTCCCTTAGAGGGATCCTGGTGTGACTGTCTTACTATATGGGCCTGACTGCATAGAGGACAAGGTGGCCAATCTTTGCTTCATATAAATAACCTACATAGACATAAACGGAAAGATAGAAAGAGTGTATTTGCGTGTTACGTAGAAACAATCCACACTGCTATATGCTTGTGAAACATGGACTGTTTATTAGCGACATGCTAAGAAATTAAACCACTTCCACACAGTCTGCCTTAGAAATCTATTAAAGATTAAATGGCAAGACAAGATCCCAGACACTGAAGTTCTAGAAAGAGCATCCATGCCCAGTACCCATACTACTAATGAAAAATCAGATTCGCTAGGCTGGTCACCTAACTCGTGTGCCAGATCACAGTCTTCCTAAATAAGTTTTTATTTACGACGAGCTGCGTTATGGTAAACGCTCCCAAGAGACTCTGAAAGTCTTACTGAAAGCTTTTGGAATTCATCTTGACACCTGGGAGACTGCTGCTAAAGACCGTAATTCGTGGCGTACATAATTACATAAGGGTGCAGTCACATGTGAAGCAACCAGGACTCCAAGAGCTGTGAAGAAAAGGCTGGACAGAAAAACCACTGTAGGAGATCCTCCTCCTGGAACGTCAAGTATTCTTTGCCCACATTGTCAAAGAACATTTCGAGCCAAAATAGGTCTTATCAGCCATCTTAGAACTCATGGCTTAATACTTTCAACCCCACTGGATGAAATGAAGGGTCATCATCATTCTTGATGGACAAACAACAACAACAAAACAGAACCAATTTTAACATACGAGTGCGAATCTTGGACAATTAGTATACAGGCGAAATTATCCCAGGAAGCCTTGGAAATGATGTCATAGAAGAATGCTGAAAATTGCTTGGACCGCCAAAATGAGCAATCTGGACATTTTGAGGGAAGCTAAGTTGCATAGACAACCTATCACAAACGTCAGAGAGAGCCAGTCATCGTTTTTGGCCACGTTATGAGAGACAAGTGGCTGGCCGAGTGGCTAGAACCCCGGATTCTCCGTCAGGAGACCCAGGTTCGAACTCTCGTAAGGTGTGAGAACTTTTTTTTCTGTCGGGGGCACACAGATAATCCTAACCTGCACAGTTGGCGTCGACCCCCCTGCCAAACACAGTAAGGTACTACATTGGCAGTAAATGATGTTTTTTTTTTTAAATGAAAAGACAAAAAGTGCAACGTGTCGTAACAACCGGAAAGATTTGCGGAAATAGAGATAGTGGAAGACAGCGGGACAAGATTCTTGACATTCTTGTGTCATGTCACGGAAAGGGAGTCAACACACGCTTTGCCGTCGTAGATCGCAATTTGTGGAGAGATATAATCGCCCACGCCAACCGGTAAGTCACGGGATGATGATTATGATGATGATGATGACAATGACGTAACCTGCGTCGAGACATGGCTGATATGAAACGGCACTTCCTAACCTCGCTCATGACAGTCGTAAATTCTGTTGAGAGCAACACCAACAATCATACTCACACACACTCAAACAGCAGTGCATTCTATGTAACTCCCCTAAACACTATCACCACAACCACTTACTCACAATCTATCACGCGACCCGATAAACACATCGAGAAAAAAACAATCTCAATATAAGGGGCTGTTTAGTTTTCCTTTTTGGTAATAAACATATACCAGGGACTGGCACATCAGTCCTTTATCAAAGTAACAAATGCTCGTTTCCTCCGAGGACTGAGCACTAGGAACGTCGCTGGTACATTTCTTCCACTCGTTGATTTCCCCATAGAACACCGGAAAATAATCTAGAATGTTCTCATCTCTGCCTAGTTCGTATCACCGACAAAGTTCGGATATAACACCACCCACACAGAAGATAAGCATATTAGTTGTAGCATTCACAAGAAATGTATACTAGTTGCAACTTTCACAAGATAAGTATATTTGTTGTAACTTCACGAGATAAATACGGGTGTACCTTTAATGACTGTGCAGTGTTTGAAAATATTGCCGGTCCAAGTTTAGTATTTACCTATTATGTTGCATAAACTTTACAGTGGGTGAATACAAAACTTGGACCGGCAATATTTTAAAACACTGCACAGTCATTAAAAAACACCCTGTATATTATTATAACATTGACAAGATTAGCATATTAGCGTAATATTCACAAGATAAGTACACAAGTTAAAGGATGCGTACTAGAATAGGACGCTGCTCAAGTTGAATTTAAAAATTGAAAAAACATACTCATAAGTAAAAGATTGTATTAAATGTAATTCTGCAATGACAATCTGGGAAACATCTAATAGCAGTGGACATGTACTATGTGAGGAATAAGCAAAGAATGACATGGGCAGACAGAAAAATACAATGATCAAGTCCTACAAGAAATAAATAGAAATCGTACATTGATTAGAGAAATTAGTTGTAGTCACTAAAGACTGGTTTTTTTTTTTTTTTGTTTTTTTTTTTGCATGTTATGAGGCGGAATAAGTTCGAAAACTTCGTGACAAATGGTAAACTTGATGGGAAAAGAGAAAAGGCAAGGCTGAAAGACGGTTACCTGGATGGCTTAACCCAGTGGTTCTCAACCGGTGGGGACTTCCCCCCCCCCAGGAGGAATTTTGGGGTTTCCAGGGGGGGGGGGGGGGATGAAGATTATTTCAAGATTGCGTTAATACAAGAACCGATTACTTGATCTTGTTTTTCCCTTCATACTTTACGGTTCTGTACGTCTCACCCTTCTAAAATTCATTTAATAAAGTAGGTAGACCCACAAATCACGTTTTATGTGGACGTCTAGACTTGTGCTATTAAATTTAGCTTCAATTATTACGTATACTGTGTAGGGGAGGGGGAAATTTTTAGGTCGGAAATACGAAAGGGGGGGATGTCATTCTAAAGATATAGTGAGGGGGGAATGACGTCCTAAAAATATGGTGAAGGGGGGCACGGGCCAAAAAAGGTTGAGAACCACTGGCTTAACCACTTTGGATAACCGGGACAATAACACAGACCTGATATAGACTGGTTATCGTGTGAGATGGCAAACAATGACGGACCACCCTTATTGGCATGGCACATGATGGTGAATTCTCCTATACACACATCAGAATACTCGTCGGTGCCAAAGAGTTCGTGCACTGTGTAGGGATTCTCTATATATGATGTTTGTCGGAGTCTGGTGGATCTATAGGAGCACTTTCGTTTGTACTGACAATGATTCTTTATCAAAGAGAGCAAATCGTCTTGGCACCGACGTAATTCCTCTGAGTAAGTACGTAAGGCCCGCTCCCTGGCGAAGGGTTTAAGGACGTTTTTCGTAATTTCATATACTCACGTACGAAACACTGCTGCGCGAGATTCGGCAACGGATCGCATCGTGTTGGTTTCTTACGGAAAGGTTATGTGAGCCGGTCATTCAGAAAGCTATGGCAAACTCATCATCATCAAGTGCCATGCCGACTGGCGTAGGCGTTCATGACTCCCCACAGATCTCGGTCTTTGGTTTTCTGGATCAACTCTACCGTTGATATTCCTCCATGCCACCGTCGCAATCCATCCAGCATCATTTCTCTTAGTCTGCCTCTACCTCTCTTCCCCTCGATCTTTCCAGTTGTCACGATATTCTCCAATGCCTCTCGTCTCATCACATGACCAAAAAAATGTTGTTTGCCTCTTTCTTATTGTTTTATATATTGTTCTAGTTTCATTAGCCTGTTTCGGGCATTCGTTGTTGGTTACTTTGGCAGTCCAAGGAACTCGCAAAATTCGTACAGGAACCACATCTCTGTTGCTTCCAATCTCCTCCTAATTTGTTCATTTACATTCCAAGATTCACAGCCATACAGCAAAACAGGTTCTATATAGCCCCTTAGCACTCTCTTTCTTACATTCAATGATATTGACTTATTGCATAAGATATTCCTCATTTTCTGAAATGCAGCCTTTGCTTGCCCTATTCTGCTCTTAATCTCTGTTGTGCATCTTCCATCTGATGTTATAAATGTCCCTAGATATTTAAAACTATCCACTTGGTGAAGAATTGTCCCTTCTATCTCTATTTCACATTTGGAGTGTTACCTGTTTCTTTGATATCACCATTGTTACTGTTTTCTTGATATTCAAGGAGAGTCCTTTCTTTGCACTTTCTGTTACTACAATATCCAACAGTTGTTGTAGATCTTTGGCATTATCCGCCATCAATACTGTGTCATCTGCATAGCGTATATTATTTATATTATAACCTCCGAATATTACTCTTGGCTTTTCTTTGATCTCTCTCATTATTATTTCGCCATAGAGGGAAAAGAGATCCGGTGACAAAACACATCCCTGTCTTATTCCCAGCTTTATGTGTTCATAATTTCCTTCTTCATTTCCCATTTTAATTGCTGCTATTTGGTTCCAGTAAATATTATTACTATTCTGAAATCTTTCCCGTCAATGTTAATATCTTCCAACAACTACTGAACGTAAATCTTGACAAGACATCAACAGCAGCTGAAATATGCTGGTGTTGACTGCAATGTCCTGTAATAGGATATGGAGAAAAAAGTACGTAAGAGGTTGTCGTGGCCGAAAGTATAAGGGTGTTCGCTCTAAAATTGCCAGTGCTCTGATGGCGAATAGAGGTTCAATCTCTACACAACCATTCAAATTGTCTTCTTGTTCAGAAGGCAATGGCAAATGTAAAAATGGCCTTCAAAATCATGCTGCGGTTGGATGCAACGTCGTGTAAAGGCCCTGCTTAGTTTTTAGAAGAAGAATAGAACAAACATATTATGTACGTACTACTGATAGCACAAAAGCCAAACCCCAAACAGATGCACTTAAATGACGCTCGTGCATACAATGTCCGAAATGTGAAGTTATAAAATATATTTCCCAAGAAACAGAATCAGTAGAATGAATAATGTCAAAAAAGATCTCATCGATTTTTCTGGCAGCTTAATTTTATCCACACTGATTTTTTTGTCAACTTGTATGCAGAAATGGGCCTCCTTAAGGAACGCTCCGTTACCTTCCATCCTTCCAGGTCCCCACTGTGAACCCTCACTGTTGAAATATTCTCACTCGTGGAGCCGCCAAGAGTGAAGGAGGTAAAAAATGGTAAGCGGGGTGGGGGAGGGGTGGGGTGTCATGCGGATGCTCTCTTATCAGACATTTAAGATATTCCATCATTTTTATGTGTTGAAAGAGGCCGCGCCACAGAGAAAGCTTATCTCAAACATCAGAAAGAGGCAGTCGCCATATTTTTGGCCATATTAAGAGAAGAAGAAGCTGAAACACAGTGTGACAGTTGGAATGATATACGGAATGAATGATGGTAGAGTACGTCCAGAGAGAACTTCTGACATCCCTTTTACTTGACACGGAAAGGTGTCGAACTCACGAACAAATACACGATTTTGAATAAAGAAAGCTGTAGAGAATCTTGATCGTCTGCATCAAAAATCATCATTCATCAAAGAGCTTGATGATGGTGATGTTGTTCATTCTGTCGAGATTAATTCGCTTTCTTTATTTATCTTGGTGTGTCCTTGTTTTCTACTGCTTGGCATAACGGTAATTAACGTTTTGGGAAGCTTTCATGAGAATTGTAGTAAAAAACGAAAGACTGAACAGGCATGTGATGTCCGGCCCAGTTATCATGGTCCAGTTACTCTGTGCATTTTTCAACGGAAGCATCAGTGGCTCAGGGGCTAGCAGGGTTGCCTGCCGGCGTAGTAGCCATGTGTTCAACTCTCCGAGGCGGGGATTTTTCTATCGAAATTGGCATATGCTCCAGATCGATAGACTCATGCATCATGTGCCATGCGGACAAGCGTAGGCGGTCATGATTCGCCATTTCACTCGATCTCCTGAGTCGTGGATCAGCTCGGTGTTCTTGTCTTGACTATACCACGAGGCCAAGCCATCCAGATATTTACCTCTCTGCCTTCCCCTTGTTCGTTTCCCCCTCTATCTTGCCACTTGTCATCAAGTTCTCAAATTTATTTCTTCTTATAACGTGACCAAATAATTTTGACTGTCTGCGTCTAATGTCTTTAATCAGTGTACGATTTTCATGTGTTTCTTGTAGGACTTGGTCATTGCTTTTCCTGCCTGTCCATGATATTCTTTTCATTTTCCTCAGAAACCACTTGTCCTCAGCCACCAGACGTTTTTTTTTTTAGCTTGTCTGCTCATTGTCCACTCTTCACATCCATATAAAAGTACAGGTCCTGAGTAGCACTTCAACACACTTTTCCTCGTCGCAAGTGACACCCTTCATTAGACACGAGGGAATATCTTGGGAAGACAACGCGGCTATTTTTTTATTTTTATTTGTTTAATCTTTTCGCTCGCTTTGAACTCAAGAGTAGTCTATACACTGGACTAATTTTTGTGGTGTGGATTAGCTTTCCCTATTACCAGTGTCCCTCGCCATCAGGCGAACCCACTTCGACATCTGGGATACTTGTAATTTACGTTCCCAATTTAAGGACGACAAGTCCACATTTTGGGCGGCTGATATGATAATGGCCATAACACACATCGAGTACCGCTTGGTCTAGACAAATATTAGGCTAATGCCACGCACACAATCAGACTTAAGGCGAGTGCTTTCTCACTTAGCGAGACGACGAAGGAAGGCATTGAAAGCTCGACCGACCGCGCTAGTGACATTATCAGCGTAACTCCCTATCAACTATGCTAATTCGCTCGCTTAAAAAGTGTACGAAATAGGAACCCGCTAGGAGTATGTGATATGATAAGGTCATGTGATTCTGTAGGCCTGAAGGCACACATTAATACGTGGCTAGACTGTCCCTCACTTAGCGAGACAACAAACGGAGGCGACGAGCCCTCGTCCCGTGTAGCATAATGATAATTATGCTTCGAGAAACTGCCAGTTATCTTCTTTAGGCACACTACAAATTGCATGTTCTTTACAAGATGTTGAATCTCCCTCAGACCCTTCTGTGGCTGTTTTTGATATACTAATCGATTTTTCTTTCAGTAGTTTGCCATTACTGTCTGAACGAGAAGCCAACATTTAAGCCAAAACTGATCGGCGTGCAGAACTAACCCACTACTCCGCCTTCATAAGAGAAAGTTTCAGCACACACATATTTAAAACTTATAACAATGATATTTCATACTTAGCATGTCTCCAGTTTTGTTTGTACAACCAGTATGATGTACGTTTGTGTAACATGTATCAATTACTCTGGAGTCGTTCTAATAACGACATTTCAGTATACTTAATGGGGGAGGGAGGGGGGGGGGGCAGAATGCAAGCGGGCCTGAGTATCCAATTCTTAACCACTTACGAAGAAAGTTACTTCGTTGGCTCGATCGTTCACCATCATGTTATTCATCAAATCCACCACTTGACGTTTTCTTCTTCGTCGTCTTCATCTATGTCGTCTTCACCTTCGTCGTCTTTATCTTCGTTGTCCTCATCTGCGTCGTCCTCATCTTCGCCGTCCTCATCTTCTTCGTCCTCAAGTTCGTCGTCCTCATCTTCTTCGTCCTCAAGTTCGTCATCCTCAAGTTCGTCGTCTTCATCTTCGCCCTCTTCATCTTCGTCGTCTTCATCTTCGTCCTCTTCATCTTCGTCCTCTTCATCTTCGTCCTCTTCATCTTCGTCGTCTTCATCTTCGCCCTCTTCATCTTCGTCGTCTTCATCTTCGTCCTCTTCATCTTCGTCGTCTTCATCTTCGTCGTCTTCATCTTCGCCCTCTTCATCTTCGTCGTCTTCATTTTCGTCCTCTTCATCTTCGTCGTCTTCATCTTCGTCCTCTTCATCTTCGTACACCTTCAGACACCAATCTCATAACCAGAGAAGGCAGTAATCACCTTGAGCCCGTTGTCTTCTCCGTGGAATGTCCTCAGTTCTAACGAGTGTAAGTCAGAATAACGTTCTGTGTTCTGCATATGTTGGACACCTTTGCAGCAAATATTTAGCCGTGATTTGTGTGGGCTATGAAAGAAGTTGTATCTACACCTGGTGTGTCTAGTATGGAATCTAAACATTGTAATCTGCTTCTCTCATTGAGCTGGTGGCATGCCTCGATTGGCCGGTGCTGTCGTTTGGAAGCAGTGAACGCATTTCGCTATTTCCCCGACATGCCGAGTCGAGGATTTGAAATCAGTTGGCTTGGATTTGGAAACAGACAGCCATTTACTGGGCGTTAGAATTTCCTAGTAAATCACAAACAGACAACAAATGTTGGGGTTGATTGCAACGTCAAGTACAGGGCAACTAACCTGTATGTATTTATTGACCTATTAGCGTGTGATTCTTTCTGGTGGCCTGACAGTTTGCAATAAGCAACTAGAATCACGTTTAGTTGTTTATATTCTTCCAAGTCATCATCAGAACCACTACAACCACCACCACAACCGCCACCACAACCACAACAACCACCACCACAACCATCTCCACCTCAACAACCGCCACCACCATCACAACCACCGTCACCACGACAACGACCATTGCCACCATGACAACAACCACCACCACCACCAACACCACCACCCCAACCACCGCCACCGCCACCACCACCACAATCAACCCGACCTCAACCACTGCCACCGCCACCACAGTCAACCCGACCTCAACCACTGCCACCACCACCACAATCAACCCGACCTCAACCACTGCCACCACCACCACTACCACAACCAGCGCAACTCAAACACCGCCACCTGCATCACTACCACAACCACCGCCACCTCAACCACAGTCATCACCACCACAACCCCCACCACCTTAACCACCGCCACCCCACCACCACCACAACCACCGCAACCTCCACCACCACCACAACAACCACAACCACCACCACCACCACCACCACAACAACAACCGCCACCTCAACCACCGCTACCGCCACCACTACCACCACCACAACAACCATCGCCACCACTACCACCACCACAACAACAAACTCCACCACTACCACCGCCACCACTACCACCACCACAACAACCATCGCCACCACTACCACCACCACAACAACAAACTCCACCACTACCACCACCACCACTACCACCACCACCCCAACCACCACCACCACTACCACCACCACACTTACCACCACCACCACAACCACCGACACCACAACCACCGCCACCACTACCACCACCACCACAACCACCGACACCACAACCACCGCCACCACTACCACAACCACCACCACCACTACCACCACCACAACCACTACCACCACAACCACCGACACCACAACCACCGCCACCACCACCACAACCACCGTCACCACTACCACCGCCACCACTACCACAACCACCACAACCACCGACACCACAACCACCGCCACCACTACCACAACCACCACAACCACCGACACCACAACCACCGCCACCACCACCACAACCACCGACACCACAACCACCGCCACCACTACCACAACCACCACAACCACCGTCACCACAACCACCGCCACCACTACCACAACCACCACAACCACCGTCACCACAACCACCGCCACCACTACCACAACCACCGTCACCACAACCACCGCCACCACTACCACAACCACCACAACCACCGTCACCACAACCACCGCCACCACTACCACAACCACCACAACCACCGACACCACAACCACCGCCACCACCACCACAACCACCGACACCACAACCACCGCCACCACTACCACCACCACCACAACCACCGACACCACAACCACCGCCACCACTACCACAACCACCACCACCACTACCACCACCACAACCACTACCACCACAACCACCGACACCACAACCACCGCCACCACCACCACAACCACCGTCACCACTACCACCACCACAACAACAAACTCCACCACTACCACCACCACCACCACTACCACCACCACAACAACCACCACCACCACAACTACCACCACCACCACAACCACCGCCACCTCAACACCGCCACCACTACCACAACCACCACAACCACTACCACCACCACAACCAGCGGCAGCCGCTACAATGACATTGTTAGCGTCAACTCGCCTTCCATTCTTACAATACTTGACCTACATAAACTGCTCTTTCTCCTTCACGAGACTTTGTTTAGAGGCACATGCTAACGATTTCCTCGGAGACTCCAGTCTCAACACTTAAGTAATTGAACTTGACGTCTTCGGTGTATTCTCCCAGGGACCCTGCTCGATTTTAAAAAGAACATAGATGACAGGTTTTTACCATCTGCACAATAGAAACTGTCAATGGAAATAGGCCCTGGGATCCTGCGCGGGGAATTGTGACATTTGCCGGTTTAGATTCACTCAGAAGAATTTGAACAATATTTTAGAGATATTTGCCAGGTCGGAATCGAAGCGTCTGCATAGTTAAGGGGGTTTGGTGGTATTCGTACAAAGAGAGTAAGAAAGTTAAGGGGGTTTGGTGGCATTCATACATAGGAGGGAGAGGAGAGAGAGAGAGAGAGAGAGAGAGAGAGAGAGAGAGAGAGAGAGAGAGAGAGAGAGAGAGAGAGAGAGAGAGAGAGAGACTAAGAAAGTTAAGGGGGTTTGGTGAGATTCATACAGAGAGAGTAAGAAAGTTAATGGGGTTTGGTGGCATTCATACAGAGAGAGTAGGAAAGATAAGGGGGCATAGTGGCATTTATACAGAGAGTGTAGGAAAGTTAAGGGTATTTTGTGGCATTCATACAGAGAGAGTAAGAAAGTTACGGGGTTTGGTGGAATCATACAGAAAGAGTAAGAACGTTACGGGACCCTTATAATGGTCTTAAGGCACACTGGGCATACAGTGCTTGACCCATATATCTATATATAGACAGGACGACTGCCAATCCAGGAATGATGTAGTTAATTTTTCGCCGAGCGCCTTCACTTCCCAAGTCATTTCCTGGTACCTATTTTAGGCTTGGTTACCGTTGGAGCCAGTAGGCGAGCGCCTAGAGACTGCGCTAGCGCCTTTTCATTTGATAGAGATAATCCGGTGTAAACTATTATAATAAGGCTGGAAAATGCTGAATGGTTTACGTATACTAAGTGTCAGTTTTATGATATTCGGTGATCGGTTCCGTCACTCTATAGTTTAACTTTCCTCAACGCATAATACAATGAAGATATTACTCTTTCATGCTCGTATGAATACAGGAAAGAATGTGTCTACGTGTTACGATAGTTACAGATGAGAGACGAGAGGGTCGACTTCTTTCCACTGGGATTCAACCATCTGGCTGGTTTCTCTTCGCACACAGGTAAACCACCTGCCCTATTGTTCCAGCGATGACCCCCAGGAGACTCTGGGGAAATTGCACTCATGATCTGAACGACGCACACAGAAAACGAAACCCAGAACGAGAGAGAGAGAGAGAGAGAGAGAGAGAGAGAGAGAGAGAGAGAGAGAGAGAGAGAGAGAGAGAGAGAGAGATGAGGGAGATAGATAGAGACAGAGAGATAGACAGATACAGAGAGATAGACAGATACAGAGAGAGGGGGAGACGGCTTGCCCATTTGGTCATGGAGACACCGCAAACTTAGAGCCAGTCTTGTCGTATATATGTGAGTCATGGACATTAAATAATGTACCTTGTCCTTTGTTGAAAACTTAAAGAACACTACAGCTGGATCGGCGGGAGTTATACTCCTGACAGTGACACTCAATTCGGAAAGGTCATTGAAGTCGAATCCTTAGAACGATGTACTGATTTTTCTCTTCTACGTTTCAATGTTGAACGAGCTTATGGTCTGGTCTAGTCTTTCCTCTCCTATCCGTCAATATTGGACAAGCTTATGATCTTATCACGTCGTTACGTTCTACTATTGAAAGAGGAACAGTTGTCTATAGTCTGTTCTTCTCTTCTAGTTTTGAATGTAGAACAACCTTTAGATCTTCTAGTCTTTTTTCTCTTCTAGTTTTGAATGTAAAATAACCTTCTAGTTTTCTGTAGTGTTTTTTTTTCTCTTTTCTAGTTTTGAATGTAGAATAACCTACCAGTCTTCTATAATCGTAGAACAACCTTCTGGTCTTATATAGTATCTCCTCTTCAAGCTTTGAATGTAGAACAACCTTACTTACATTCGTGTGTAGCATTTCCTTTTCTACTCTTGGCGTATAACGACTTTACAGAAACATTGCAGAAATACTTAATGGCACTGAAAATATGGTTTCTCGGAAAATAGTAAATAATACCTTGATGGACAGAAAAACAAATGGAACAGTGAGACACTCATCCAAGAAAGATATGAAAACTGTGAATTGAAGTGGATACTAGTGCTAGTGCACTAGACTGATTTTTGCGTGTGGATTCAATCAATCAATCATGTGTCATGCCGGAAAGCGTGGGCGGTCATGACTCGCCATTTCACTCGATTACCAGTGTCGTGGATCAGCTCAGTGTTACTGTCTCGTCCATGCCATGTGGCCAAGCCATCCAGGTATTTTCCTCTCGGTCTTCCTCTTGGTCTGTTCCCCTCGATCTTGCCAGTTGTCACTAAGTTCTCCAATCCATTTCTTCTCATAACATGTCCAAACAATTTTGACTGTCTACGTCTAATTTCTCTAATCAGTTTACGATGTTGATTTGTCTCCTGTAGTACTTGGTCATTGGTTTTTCTGTCTGTCCATGGTATTCTTTGCATTTTCCTCAGAAACCACATTTCTGCAGCCATCAGATGCTTTTCAGCTTGACTGCTCATTGTCCAAGTTTCACATCCATACAAAAGATGCGGATTAGTTTTCCAAAATAAACTAAAGTAATTTGATAAATGCTTCAATCTGAAATATACACATGTTCGTACATGTCCAAGAAGAAAAAACCTGAGATGACTGACACACACACAAAACAGACCGTAAAAAAAAACAGACCGTAGTAGACAATTGGCCGGCTGCGTGGCTTAGAGGTTAGTGACTTCTCTCCGTAATCTCGTATACTCTCGTAGTGGTTCGAATCGCATCGGTAATCTATGTGAGCTGGCCGCTCAGAAAGCAATGGCAAACTACTGAGCGTAATCTTGCCAAGAAATCAACATACAGCTGAAAGATGCTGGTGTTGACAGCGATGTCCTTCCTGTAAAGGATATGCACACACAAAAAATGAAAAACAATTGACATTACTATGCGAACATGTATATATTTCAGCTTGAATTATTTAACTAGGTAATTTACTTTATGTTGTGTGATTTATGCAGTATCTGCCTGACGAGATGTAGCGAAATATGCCGGGCAATAAATCGTGCAATCTATTGTTTATGTCTTCGTTAATTCAAATTCACTAAGGGAAAACATTGTTTTGATTTTCTAAAACTGAAGACGCCATTATCGGTGAAGCACAACACATCAGACATGCTAACGACGCCCTGACCACGTCAGTTACCTCCCGTTGTTAACTATGTTAATCAGATTCCACTGAATTAAAGCATCCACAGAAATGAGCAAACTAGCAGATTGATGGCAATAAAACAAAGGGCCGGCCTGCTTGCAATGATTAGCTACGCGTGAATTTGATGTGGGCACATCGATAATTCAGTCGGTAATAAGAATAATAGCCTATAATGCGAAATACGCCTCCAAGTTGCTGAAAGCTTCCGGTATGTTCTGTCACGCGGACAAAAGGTAAAGGTATTCTGGTGGTAGAAACTGCCGTTGGGGTATGAAGTGTTGGGCCTTTACGTATTCTTGACCTGGTGATGTTAGGTGGTCCGTTCCTTTCCTCACCGCCTTTCCTCCTAGAAATAGCTTCCAAATTACTAAAAGCTAAGGGTGTCTTACGTCACGCGGACAACAGTTAATGGTAATCCGAGGGAGGAAACTGCCGTTGAGGTGTGAAGAGTTAGCCTTTTCACGAATTTCAGGCCACGGCATTGTGAGATGGGATAGCCAGTTCCCTTGACTCCCCACCATTCCTTCTTGAAATAGGCTTCCAAATTGCTGACAGCTTATGTTCTGTCACGCGGACAAAAGGTAAAGGTATTCCGATGGTAGAAACTGTCGTTGGAGTACGAAGTGTTAGGCTTTTGCGTATTCTAGGCCCCGGTAAGATGGTGTTTGGTGGACAGTTCCTTTATTCACCGCATGAGGAACGCCTCTAAATTACTGAAAGCTACGGGTATCTTCTGTCACACAGTCAACAGGTATAAATAAACACGCATAGTATTGTTTGGCGCTCATAGATGGAGAGGAAGGAAGTAGAGATTAGAAGACGCATTAGATAACGTAAAATTTGGAAGCTGTGGTTACCGTACCAGGATTCGAACCTGCCACCTCCAAATGCCGACGTCGCCTCGCTGCAAATTTTATGTTGCTAGTGCGTCCTCTAATCTCTACTTCCTTCTTTCTTTCCATTAGCGCCAAACAATACTTTGTGTCTTTATTTATTAACTGTATTTGTGGCCTCAAATTGTTCCCCAATTGCTTTCCTGTGCACAACAAGGAAAGGTAATCCGAGGGAGGAAACTGCCATTGAGGTGTGAAGAGTTAGCCCTTTTACGAATTTGAGGCCATGGCATTGTGAGATGAGATGGCCAGTTCCCTTTATTCCCCACCATTCCTTCTTGAAATACGCCTCCAAATTGCTGACAGCTTATGTTCTGTCATGCGGACAAAAGATAAAGTTATTCTTATGGTGGAAACTGTTGTTGAAATGTAAAATATTAGACAATCGTGTATTTAAGACCACGAAAAGATTACAATAGGTGGACAGTTCCTTTCCTCGCCGCCCTTCCTACATGGAATACGCCTCAAAATTGCTGAAACCTTCGGTATGTTTTGTCCTGCGGACAAAAGGAATAAATAGCTACACACATTTCGCGAGACGAAAGCTATTAGTCAGGCCAGATGAGTACACACATTTCGTTGTAAAAAAGTTACAATCGTTACAAAAAGTTACAATGAGTACACACATGTCGCTGGACAAAAATCTACAACCAGCTCACCTTAGTACACATATTTCGCTGTGCACATCCCTACAACCATTTCACTGAGTACACATATTTCGCTGGACAAAACGCTACAACAAGATCAGCTGAGAACACACATTTCGTTCTACGAAAAGCTGCAAATAATATCGGCCTTAAAGTGCCACACGAACTTTATCATGTTCATAAATTATCACATCGTTTTAGGCGTTGTATTCTTTCATATTACTTGGCCTGGAAAGCATTCACAAGTTTCACGTTTGCATCTAGATACAAACCTGATCGATATGTGCGAAACAGCGTGAAAACTGGGAGTTTGCTGTTCACACATCGGGCGATAATCTGATGTTATGTTGAGTGCCTGGGACGATATGGGGTTAAATTGTTGTTTGCTTGTTGTATCGAATATGAGGTGTTCATTGGATGTTGGCTTAAAACGCTTCCATAACTGTTTGTTTACAGCTGTAATGGAAACGAAGAATTGAATCGCCCGCGGTGACTGTCGTTTGTGAAGTGTTCAGGAAGAAATTTTATATTCACCCCATGAGATAACGTGATACCGCTATGCGTTGATTTTGATGCTATGAGGTGTCGGTCGTGCAGAGAGCAATGAAAAACCACTGAATTAATGTTTTCTTATAGTCCATGTCGAGTGGAATTGGTGATCATGTCTGTCAACAGTCATCTGTCTCTTGTGCTGCGAATTATTTCCAATAAGCATGTTTCTCCATAATATGATATCAACTGTCTAGCATCTTCTCTCTTGGTCTTCTCCTGTCTCTACTTCACGTCAGCCTTTCTTGTTGTGACGAAATTCCCCAGCTTTCTATTTCTCATGACAAGCCCAAAGAACGTGGACTGTCTTCGTCTGATGCGAGTAACCAGTTCTCTTTGTGAGTTGACTTATTTGAAGATACCTTTATTGGTCTTTCTGTCCGTCGACGGCGTTCTCATAATTCTTCAACAAAACCAGACCTCAGCAACTTAAATCCACATAAATCATCACGTGTCTGCTAATTGTCGATGGTTTTGCTTCCGTACGCCGGGATTAACACAGAACTAACTTTCCCTATTAAATCAGATACAGCAAATAAATACTGCGGTTGCATTCCAACGTCCTAAACAGGTCATGCAAATGTTTTTATATTTTTTTGTTCGTTTACGATACTATTTACACACTCACCTGCTGGCCCGACGTTCGATAAGCATATGAGGCTATTCGAATTTTACAACTTCGCTTCCAGGTCGACCAGACAAAAAACGAAATGTCCTGAGAAGTAGAATCGACCGACGGGATTCTGACCACATTACGCATTGAGTTCCCAGTGGCCTATAAACATATGGCTCTGCCACCATATACCACATGAACGTTAAGTAGTGTAAAGGGCCTTCACTTACTAACTGACCTATAGATAACTGCCATTTGTCTTAGTTGTGGTTGATAGAATTGCAAAACTACGTCCGTGCTTTAAATCTATGGAGTCCTGTATAATTCCCCTGTGTGGTCAAAAATCATTATGGGACAGAGAAATAAAAAATAATTATTCTCCCCGCCCTAACATGTACAATCTAATCATCATATTTCTGCCGTCATATCTCAATAAAGGTCAGCATGGTCGAATTGAAAAGGTCGCTCTTAAGAGCAGAATAGGGCAAGCAAAAGCCGCATTTCAGAAAATGAAGAGAATCTTATGCAATAAGTCACTATTACTGAATGTAAGACAGAGAGTGCTGAAATACTATATAGAACCAGTGTTGCTGAATGGCAGTGAATCTTGGAATGTAAATGAACAAATTAAGAAGAAATTAGAAACAACTGAGATGTGGTTTTTGAAACGATTGTTGCGAATTCCTTTCACTGCCAGAATAACTAATAATGATTACCTGAAACAGGCTAATTAAACTAGAACATTATATACAACAATAAGAAAGAGACAAACAGCTTTCTTCGGTCATGTGATGAAAAGAGAGGCATTGGAGAACATCGTGACAACTGGAAAGATCGAGGAGAAGAGAGGCAGAGGCAGACCAAGAGAAATGATGCTGGATGGATTGAGACGGTGGCATGGAGGAATATCATCAGCAGAGTTAATACAGAGCACCAAAGACCGAGATCTGTGGAGAGCCATGAACGCCTACTGGCAGGGCACTTAATGATGATGATGATGCCTAACTGGCAGGGCACTTAATGATGATGATGATGCTCGCTCTTAAACATCCGGTGTGCTGATGCCGTGGTAGCTGGTTCGACACCATACCCGGTCATTTGGACTGAAATGTTGACTTCTCGCCCTTGAACTTAAGGACGTAGGCTGCAAGTATCTCAGAAGTCGGAGTGGCTTCCCTGGTGGCGAAGGACACTGGTAATAGGAAAAGCTAATCCACACGCAAAAATAAGTCCAGTACACTAGAGACGTATAGACTACACTTGAGTTCAAAGCGAGCGACCGCACACACACAAATCACAATCATCGCCTGTGTGGCCATCAGCATCACACTAGGGGCGTTCATTTGAAACCCGTTCCAATTGCTTTATTACAAAAGCATGAAAGAAACATTCGTGCCCAGTCTGTCACTGATGTCTTCGACACACATTTGTTATCGTACGATGCATGCATTCTTCGATGAATGTCCACTGGTCGACATCCTTCAAATGAAAGAAACTGAATCACCACTCTTTGAGCTTCTTTGGTCGGATTTTGGATCAACATGGCCATTTTCTCAACGGTCATAAACAGAACCTATGCATTATGGGACGATAAGCACATGCTCTTTTATTCATTGGTCAGCACTTATCACATGACTATGACATGATTATGTTCAACGTAAGCAATTACGCGCGGTGCGGCACGAACGGATTTCAAATGAACGATCCTTATATTCATACATAGAAAGCTGACGGGAATAAGTATCCGCTTTGTTTTATTCCCAATCTTCACTGCACATCCAGTCTGGCTTCTGCCAGCTCATCGTGAAATATTCCCCAACATTGTCTTATCCTTATATCATCCTCATTATTGACTTAGCCTTATATCATCCTCACATTGTTTTATCTTTATATTATCCTTAACATGATGAACCATTCCCATTAGCGAGAATGTCCCGATTTTTGTCATATGGCCAAGCAATCCATGTATGTTTCTCTGTATGTCCTTGTTGCATTTTTCCCTTCAGGTTCACCAGTTGTCACTAAGTTTTCAAATGCATTTAATCTCATAAGGCGCCCATAACATTCTATGTCTAATTTCTCTAATCAGTATACAATTTTCATCTGTTTATTGAAGGACTGTCTCGTTTATTGTCCTATCTACCCATGCTATTCCTTGCACTTTCCACAGAACCCACATTCCCACTGCCATTATATGTTTCTCGGCTTGCCCAAATTGTCTTCATCATGAGCGCTTACCGACCACTCTTATCGCCAGCTCATCGGTCAACAGAACATGGGCTTTATTCAGAAAAGTAAGCTTTGCAGAAATCAATCTCACAGACTGCCATATTCGGATTGTACCACCTCCCCCACCCTCATCCCGGCTTTGCACTGAACCAGGCAGATTTCGGGAAAACAGGTCGCTTTGTACATTTCTATATTATTAATATCCACACCACGTGACAGACAAAAAACATACAACTGTCCTTCAATTTCCGCCACGTTCATCTCGCTGCACTCGGTTTGTGGATACGTTATTGTGATTTGGGTGCGCATTTATTGATAAACTTGTGGCGCATGTTGTTTGCCTTTGATCTTGGATTGTAGCTTCATTGAATAGGAATGTATGTCTGTCTGTCTACCCACCGATCCAACTACACACCCATCCATCCATCTATCTATTTATAAATCTGTCTGTCTGTCCGTCCGTCCATCCGTCGGTCGTTAAGATGGTCTTCATGCCTGTTTGTGTGCATGTCTGTCTGTCGATAGATCTGCATGTATGTCTGTCTGTATGTCAGTCTGTGTGTCTGTCTGCCTGCCCGTTTGCTTACCTGCCTTATGCCAGTTTGTGCATCTATTTGTTCTCATTATTGACTCACTGTCTGTCTGGAAATATGTCTCAATCTCACACACACACACACACACACACACACACACACACACACACACACATACACACACTCACAAACCAGAGAGAGAGAGAGAGAGAGAGAGGAGAGAGAGAGAGAGAGAGAAATAGAGAGAGAGACCAGACTCCTGCTATAAGATTCACACTGTCTCGATTTAAAACGATAAGCATAGGATATTAGCACCCGTCTATGAGCATGGGATCCCAACACCAGTCTTAAAGCATGGGATAATAGCACCAGTCTTCAAACATGGGATGTCTTTTCCACTTTTCACATTGGGCAGTGGGGAGCGCTTTGTGTGATATTCACTGGCACAGGAACGGAGCATAATGGGGCGACCCGTTGCTGTGAAGTTGGAACTGCGACTAACTAACTAACTAACTAGCACCAGTCTACAAACATAGGATACTAGCATCAGTCTACAAACATGGGATACTAGCACCAGTCTACAAACATGGGATACTAGCACCAGTCTACAAACATGGGATACTAACACCAGTCTACAAGCATGGGATACTAGCACCAGTCTACAAGCATGGGATACTAACACCAGTCTACAAGCATGGGATACCAGCACCCGTATACAAGCATGGGATACTAACACCAGTCTACAAGCATGGGGTACTAGCACCAGTCTACAAGCATGGGATACTAACACCAGTCTACAAACATGGGATACTAGCACTAGATTACAAACATGGGATACTAGCACCAGTCTACAAACATGGGATACTAACACCAGTCTACAAGCATGGGATACTAGCACCAGTCTACAAGCATGGGATACTAACACCAGTCTACAAGCATGGGATACTAACACCAGTCTACAAGCATGGGATACTAGCACCAGTCTACGACCATGGGATACTAGCACCAGTATACAAACATTGGATACTAGCACCTGTCTATAAACATGGGATACTAGCACCAGTATACAAACATGGGATACTAGCACCAGTATACAAACATGGGATACTAGCACCAGTCTACAAATATGGGATACTAGCAACAGTCCACAAACATGGGATACTAGCACCAGTCTACAAGCATGGGATACTAGCACCAGTATACAAACATGGGATACTAGCACCAGTCTACAACCATGGGATACTGGCACTAGTCTACAACCATGGGATACTAACACCAGTCTACAAGCATGGGATACTAGCACCAGTCTACAAGCATGGGATACTAGTACCAGTATACAAGCATGGGATACTAACACCAGTCTACAAGCATGGGATACTAGCACCAGTCTACAAGCATGGGATACTAGTACCAGTATACAAGCATGGGATACTAGCACCAGTATACAAACATGGGATACTAGCACCAGTCTACAAACATGGGATACTAGCACCAGTATACAAGCATGGGATACTAGCACCAGTATACAAGCATGGGATACTAGCACCAGTATACAAACATGGGATACTAGCACCAGTCTACAAACATGGGATACTGGCACCAGTCTACAAACATGGGATACTAACACCAGTCTACAAGCATGGGATACTGGCACTAGTCTACAACCATGGGATACTAACACCAGTCTACAAGCATGGGATACTAGCACCAGTATACAAACATGGGATACTAGCACCAGTATACAAACATGGGATACTAGCACCAGTATACAAACATGGGATACTAGCACCAGTATACAAACATGGGATACTGGCACCAGTCTACAAACATGGGATACTAACACCAGTCTACAAGCATGGGATACTAGCACCAGTATACAAACATGGGATACTAGCACCAGTATACAAACATGGGATACTAGCACCAGTATACAATCATGGGGTACCTAAGTTAGTCGGACTGCTGGTCTAACTTGAACATACCTACGTGAATATATTATATATCTGACGATAGTTTATAAAATGGAGTTATACTTCTGTAGCATAAAGCCTGGACTGATATGTAGAGACCATGCGTTACCCATGCAGCATGATCCTTCGCTCAGACAGCCTATTTTACTCCAGAGGAAAGGTAACGCCAATACATCTAGAACGAGACAAGCTACAGAAGCCCCCGGATCAGCAAAACAATACCCTTACTGTCCACGTGTCAGAGCTTAGATCCTAGACCAGTTGCCGACGAAGCTATAGATCCCCGGTCTGCCCTGCTATGACATTTAATCTTTTGAATGCAATTCCTTGCACTAGGTATTGTCTTGTACCCTCCCAATCGCACTCCTCCGCCCAAAGCTTTTGGTACAGTGTGGACTGTAGGATTTGGTAAGCATCGCCCAACGTTCGGCGCTAAAATAAAGCAGGTAATATCGTCTACTGACATACGGTAGTTTTGTTATATCTGACTAAGACCTGATATATATATATATATATGTGTGTGTGTGTGTGTGTGTGTGTGTGTGTGTGTGTGTGTGTGTGTGTGTGTGTGTGTGTTTATATATAATTGTCCCATAGCAGAAATCTACTGTAGGTATATGAAGTGTCAGGACCATCATATTTGTTTGTTTGTTTTTAGGCCTGTGTGTACGCATGGTTAGGTGCCAATCTTTCCCTCCAGCAGCGAACGTCGAAGGCTGAAATCAAACACTCGTTCGGCCCCGATCGTGCTACTGTCAGCAAAACGTCATAACCGTTGCTCAAACGAGCTAACTCATGTATGTATGTGTGTGTGTGTGGGTTGGTGGGTGTGTGTATGGGTGTGTGCGTGCGTGTGACGGTAGTTGGACCGGTTGCCTATTGCTCTGCCTCTGGGGTGGAATGGCTTCTGGGCATATACACTAAGCGTTGTCGTTATGGGATATGTACGATAAACGAACGTCTCGAATGTTGATATTCGTAACAGGAGAAAAACACCCGGGAATCATGACCCTGACGGGCACGCCCACTGAAAGTGTCAGGAAGGTTAAGGGGCCGAAATAACTAGCGAAGGGATACCTCATCTGATGATCGGAAACCTTGTTTCGTTCTTCCTCTGCGTCGAATTTTTTACCTCAATGCGTATGCGCGTGAGTGCGTTCGCGCACGCAAGCAATATTCAGCCATAAAATCAATAAAGATATAATTTGAGTTGACACATTTATCGCATCATAACTTGCCACCGTTTTCAGGTCACAACGGCTGTGTCACGCAGCTTGACCATAAACATCTCTTGCGCAACAGAACAAAATGTATTAAAACCGCTATCAGAACAATACGCGGCTGCCTTATTTCCGTCATCTATTCGTTCCTGTATGCTCATGGTGCGGAGTGGGGCGTGGCCGTGGGACTTGATGCTTGATATCATTGCTCGCGATATCACTATTTACACACTATAACACATATCTGGCTTTGATTACCACACACAAAACAAAAGAGCAAGACAACAATAAAATCGATATCTTCACAATTATTCTGACGCTGTATTAAGGGATTTCAAGGTGTGTAATCGTCGAATGCCAGCAGCGATACATTGTTTATAGTTCCAGTAATGAACGCGGGTATAAAAGTTTGATTCACGGGCTGTATCGATCCATTCAGTGGCGATATGTAATTGTTCGTAAGCCGACAGCAACCACATTATATAGGTCAAGTTGTATTGATATTGTGTTAATGACAGGTAAAAATGTCTTGGTAATGTTTTTGAGCAGTGATTGACAATTTAAACGATGCTATAATTTCAGAAGCGAGCCGCGGGTGCTAGCATGCTTGCCTGTCGGTCCAGCGGACATTGGTTCGGATCCCCCTGGATAAGACGGTTATTTTAATATTGACCGAGCTCATTGGTCGACACGGCTTAAAATAGGTACCACGAAATTGTGTAGGAAGCAAAAGCTGACGGTGTAATAATAATCACACAACCCAACGAGTGTCGATTGGTCTATACAATTATTGAGTTAGCATAATATACCTAACACGTCTCGATGTGGAATAAGGGCTACTATTGTTTTTGATAATTACTTCGTCTACACGAAGTTATACCAACACACCGGCTAAAGGGCAACAAGCCCGTACGAAATCAAATATTCAAAGCACAGTCCTGTGTTAAATTTAATATGCTATTTTAAAATGTTCAAGATAAGAACGGATCTTCTTCAGCTTCTAAACTCTCCCAGGTAACAGGACTTCCGACCAGAACTGTTGCAAGCTGCCATCAACTGCTTTCTCAAACTTAAGTCTATGGTCGTCGCTAATCTAACCAGTAGTCCGTTGCCAGGTAACCGCGTCAAATTAAACAAAGGGACGCCATCGTGCACTAAACAAATCAGAACAGGCGTTTCCGATTCCGGTGCCGACGCGACTTTTGCAGAGATGTGGTCTGAACCACAACAACTACACTTATAGTAATAAGACAACAAGAAGTACTACTACTATAACCATTACTACAACAACAAATTATTACAACCATTATTGCTGCTGCTGCTGCTGAACTGCTGCTGCTTCTGCTCCTCCTCCTACTACAACTACTACTACTACTACTACTACTACTGCGAATATTATTAATATTACTACTACTACTACTACTACTACTACTACTACTACTACTACTACTACTACTACTACTACTACTACTACTACTCCTCCTCCTCCTCCTACTACTACTACTACTACTACTACTACTACTACTACGGCTAATACTACTATTACGACTATTACAGCTAGTACTATTAGTACAACTAATTGCTTTCAACAACACAGAATGGTATAATTCATTCATTCAATAGCATGTCCTTTGCAGAACCTCGCTCCCATAACAACATTCCGGAATACTTCTCGATCACAAACAAGATGTCCCGCGTCCGCTACACCCATCTGGAGATCATTTTCCACATCCTGCACCCATCTTCTCTTCGGCCTTCCTCTTCCTCTCTTCCCAGCCATATACCCCTCCATTATTGTTCTCTCCAAACTATCAAGACGTTTCAAGTGACCAAAATATTTCAATTTTCTTTGTTTTATAGTCTTTAATAGCCAACCCTCTTCAATATTTAGCTCTTGAAGTATGGATGCATGTTTTCTTTTCTTTACCCAAGATATTCTTAGAACCCGTTTATAACATTTGTATTCAAAAGCAAAATGGTATTAAAAAACCTAATAACCTCAACCCAATTGAATAGTGAAAATCACAACTGATATCTTAACATAGCAAAACTAATGATAATGCATATACATAAACTTACTATGGAGATAGAAATATCTGTTAATGATGAAAAATTGGAGGTGGTGGAAAATTTCAAATATCTTTGTTCATTGATTACCAACAATGGTGACACAATGAAAGCAATTACAAGATGAATGGCTATTGCTCATCAATGACTAAAACAACTGAATAAATTGTGGAGTGGGACAGACAGAACTACAAGAATAGATTTTTAAGAACATGCATCTTTCCCATTGCAACAAACGCATGTGAGAACTTATAACTTCCTAATCAAGCTGAACAGCCAATAAATGCCTTTGAATATAACTGTTATAGACGAATTCTAACAATATTTTGGATAAAGAAAAGAACAAATACATTCTTAATTCAAGAGCTGAATATTGAAGAAGGTTAGCTATTAAAGACGATGAAACAAAGAAAATTGAAGTATTTGGGTCACCTAAAACGTCACGAAAGTTTGGAGAGAACTATAATGGAGGGATATATGCCTGGAAAGAGAGGAAGAAGAAGGCCAAAGAGAAGATTGGTGCAGGATGTGGCTGATTCAGATGGGTGTATCGGACGCGGAACATCTTGTTTATGACCGAGAGGTTTTCCAGAAGGTCGTTATGGGACCGAGGTTGTGCCAAGGACATGCTACTGAATGAATGAATGAATTGTTCTATAATACAGCAATAATCATAGTGTCCTGTTATTTTCCCGAGAGGAAGTTGGAATCAACAAGCACATCTTCAAACTTATTATCTGTTGGGATTATTGACTGACTTTGGTCTACACTCCTCCCTTCTGTCTTCCTTTCCATATATCTATTTCTTTCACTCTCTCTGTTATTCCCTCAACACATACTCCGACAACAGTTCCTTTCAACGATAAACAAAAGATTTATTAATAAAAACTATGTCTGGTGTATATATGGATTTTGTAAGCGTAGTTGATAGTGTATTCTATTGTTGGTGCTAGAAAGAACTCTGAATGTCTATCAGCGGTGTTGCTTCTCGCCCATTCATTCTTCAAGATCACAGGACAGCACATCAAACAGGACAGAGCTCACCCTGGATGATCCGTATGCTTGAATCTGATGGTAAATCCGTTATTGAATGAAACAAAACTGTTCACCACTGATTCACTGTACCGTAATAAAAGTCCCGTAAGTTTATGACTGCGCCCGAGTCTGTTTCATGACGGTAAGTATCCAACATCGAAAAACACCACATCGTCACAGTTCTTCCTATTGTCTTTTATTACTAGCAATGTTTTTACTTGTCTATTCTTTCTTCCCTATGCATACAAGACGTATGTAGTTGTAAGTATCCCTGCTTGCCACAGGTTAACATCTTTTCCTTTTAAGTGTTTTAGTGGTATATTCGTTTGAGCATACAGTGTTCTGTATTTGACTTTACTTTATCACTTCTTCATCTTAAAACATGTCTATGTTCTTTTTGGTTCTAAGTAAGTACTTTATTTGTTCAAGTGTAGTACTCTTCATCTCTTCTCTGATTTCACTAGGAGATTGGAACCTGTGGAGAAGTATAACAGATCCAGTGATAAGCGTCCGCCCCTTACTACTACCTATGCAAGTGTCCTTCTCCAGCCATAATGACAAGGCTTCCGAAGTAAACACCCGCATAAGACATATGAATTCACCAAAGTCTAAACTATCCACTAATAGAAAGCAATGGTAAATGCTATTCACACACATCTATATTCCTATGCTAAAACTATACTCTAATATATTAATACCTTATAATTATCTTTGTCTGAATTGGGGATACTAATGCACAATAGATACACAAACGTTCCTCCGAACGCCGCACCACCCTTTTCATACTCCCTTGTCTCATGGAAATCAAGAATCACACTAACTTCCACAAAGAAGTTGCCACTCTTTATAGGTCATTTTTGCCGCATAGTCCTTGACCTTGCTTGACACCTCAAGTCAATACTTCATTATCCCCGTTAGTGGAAAATTACTGATCTGAAACTTTTCCGTTATTTTATAAAACCCTCTTTGTTTTGTTCCTTCCCTCTGAGTCATATATAGACCGCAATATGCTGTGGAAATTTTCCTCAGTAACCCATCTCTCCTCCTCCTTCTCAGCCCCAACTCTCTCTCCACACACACCTGACACTATCTGGGTTTTTCAATCCTGTCTTTATCACCTGACCGCGATCCTGTCCAATAGTGCTGTCTGCCTTTGTCGCAAACCTATTTGTCCACGCGAAGGTTACCTGTGCTGTCGGTGGGCACTTCCGTGTCTTGACCTATAAACACATGCGCCTGGTCACTCAACCCGACATTTCGTGATGTTTTTAACCCGTGAATTAACCTCGTCATCCTACACTCTCATTGACCTGTGCCGCTGTAATTTCTACGTTAACACTTCAACCCGTTAACATTAGGGGTCATTGACTCCGGTCACACCGTTGTTGGTTATCCTTACTGTTTTGTTTGTTAACCCTTCTCCTACCTGGTTAGTCGGTGTATAAAGTCGTCTATCTGGTGTGATATACATTTTCACAAGAGTAACATGCACTAAAATAATTCCAGGCAATAAAAATAGTTCGACACCGCTCATTCCCGGCAGTGAAAAGCCGACTTTTTCATCGACCCATTGTGACGTCACCACCGGAACAATGAATCTAAATATAAGCCAATGCGGGAGAAATTCTGTCTGTTTTGTGAACTAACCCACACACACACACGACGCAGGAGAGATAGGATGAGGAAGGGAGTGATAGTCTCTTCAAAATCAACTTAGCAAAGATAATTTAGTATAAGTTAGATAGGAAGAAAAACATCAGCCCTCGACATCGCACTGAGAAAAATCTTAATCCTGGCGCCGAAGTGTGGAAGAAATTCATTTTAAATGAAGGTAAACAATATAATTTAGTTTAAATCTTAGTTAGTTGTGAGCCTATTTTCCCAGAAGAGATTTGGTAAGTAGACTCGGTTGAACACGTGTGGTGAATTAAGAAGTTAAATTAATTGCTATAGTTTATAGATAAACTATTAATTAAGAATACCCATAGTGAATGTTATTTTCTCCCAAAAGCAAACACCTGAATTAATGTATAAGCATTAATCCAAGTTGTACAATTAATTCTTAAGCAGCTCAATCCACAATGATTGGAATGATGAGTTCTTAAAGAATTTAATTTAGTATAAACTAAATAATATTATACTCAGTTATCATAGTCACAAGATAAACTGTACATTAGGAGAAAAACTACAGTGTTTATTTTCTCCCAGCTAAGCAACTTAGTTAATGTATAGAACATTAGACACATGTTATACATTTTATTTCTTAAGCATGAAACTGAATCTACAATGAATTAGAGTGACTTAAGGAACTTCAGAATTCTTAGTACAGTGGTAAGGACATAATGTATATGGCCCACTGGTAAGATTAAAAACTAGTTTACATGTGCCAGCACTAATAGAGAATTTAGTGGAATGTGTATAGTCAAGTAGATGGAGCACATTAGTCAGTAAATTAATTTTTTTACATGAGCACATGGACAACCAAATAGTTTCTTTTAATTCATGAGCACATGAGAACCAGCCAGAGCTCTACAGGTCTCATAATTTGTGTGATGGTACAGCCACTTGGGGTAAGGCAAATATATAAACATGGCTGTTAACCATGGGCAATAATAATATTTGTGCCTCATAATAGTTCGTAACCAACCGCCATGCAAGAAGTATTTTAATTCATAATGCCTGAATATGAATTGGATATATCACCTAAATTGTATGTATTTCATGAGAACATGTGATAACTCCTGGACTCCATGTTGCTAAATCCTGGATGAATTGCCTAAGTGTGTCTAATGATCACAATGATCACTATGACATTGTTGATAAACATGTCTGTGAGGATTCATGTGTGAGTTCATCATTGTTAAACAGATGTGAATGTATCATTTCATAAAATCCACCAGCATGCATGACTACAAGTTAGGTTGAAGGATGAGATGCCCTTGTAATGTCCTTCTTGGTGAATCTGTGAATGTATTCTGTGTAAAGCACCTACATATGCATGATTGTCATCCATACAGATATGATTGTGTCTGATGAATGGGTGAGACCTCATTGTGATGCCATATGGTGTAAACATGTTATGTTGTCATTGGAAATCACATAAGTACCCACTTTACATGACAGTATGAAGAATGTGTGATGAAGGATTCCTATATGATCACCCATACCCATATGAATGTGTCTGTGGACTGAGTGAAATTATCATCCATACATATGAATGATGTCAGAGTTGAGTGAGTGAGTGAAGTTACATGCTGAGTGAGAAAGAGGGAGTATAAGCCAACAGTCAATCTAATGATAGCCAGCAACTTTGATGTGGAATGCCATGCCTATCACTAGAGAAATGCTTCGGTGTACCCCATAAACTAAAAAATAATTTAGTACACTCCGGCGCATAACACCACTTTGTATAAAGTATCATTCATATCTCTATCATCTAGTTTTGTGCGCTAAGCACGACACAAACCATATCATACATTACGCATAGCACCAGCATCTGTGTTTGTAATTTAAGCAAAATCCCACTTTGTAGTTCATGTTAACACATATGGTCTATTGTAATGATAATAA
Organism: Cepaea nemoralis; assembly: GCA_014155875.1. Classification (NCBI taxonomy): domain Eukaryota; kingdom Metazoa; phylum Mollusca; class Gastropoda; order Stylommatophora; family Helicidae; genus Cepaea; species Cepaea nemoralis. The sequence continues at coordinate 201,764 of JACEFZ010016238.1, forward strand.
TGAATTTCAAAGATGATGAGGATGACTGTAATTTAATGAAAATGATATAACCATGATTATGATGATAATGTTAGAATAATGTAATGATTTCTAATGTCATAAACATGATAATAATGATGATGATTGTAATAACCATGTAATCATTATGAAAATAATGATAAGGATTTTAATTACAATTATTAGAAAAACCATGATGATGTTGATGATAATAATCAATGTTACATCCATGAGAATGGAAGAAATCTTCTCACTTGAAGCATTTAATGAAGAAGAATACACCTGAAGGCTATACAAGAATAATACCAGTATGTTATTATCTTGTTTATAAGCAAATACTCATGGAAATGGGACCTGACTTGTAAAAGTTCTTAATGTATAAGACCCTTTTTCTTGAATAGGAAAAGATGAAGTAGAGAACAAAACTAGATACAGAAGAGAATGGTCAACATAATTGTTAAATTCCCAATCACTCAAGGTAATACTTCTATAAACCTGAGGACAGGCATAGGTGATGATGAAACTGCACATCTGCTAGTTAAACCTTGAACACTTGATAGTGGAAGATTGGATTGAGAGCAAACAACTGTGTTGGTGATAACTACATGAAAACACCATGACTATCTTTCTTCTATGTTATTTTCTCTAAAGAACAGGATCCATTTTATTGTTTTCACTGGTTATGTTCTTAGGCTTTTACATGTAAATCCTAATGTCATATTTCTGATATTATTCGAATTATGTGATTGATGGAATTTCAGGTAGTGGTCTTATTCATGTCAATCCAGACCTGACTTGGTGAAGTTTGAAGGCAGCACCTGTTGAGTGAGCACATGGTTGAGTGATGCCCTTGACAGAGTAGCGTCAAACCTTATCTACCTGCAACCATTCCATTTGTCTCATAGGAGAGGTAATCTTTATTTAAAATAAGTACCTGCCAAGACAAAGGAAAACAAGAGCCAACTTATGTTCTACTACACCCAGGAACAATAAATAATACTACAATTGATGATAGCCAGAGTGATTCCCAAAGCTGGAAGTGGAGAATCCTGATTGGAGACAGTTCTTTTTTTCAGATCATCCAGACCAGTAAAAGATTAGCTTTACAGGCCACTGCGAAAAATCTAAACGGTTAATTATCTACCGGATCATGGGCACATCAAGTCTGTAATATTTAATGTATATGTATATGTCCTTATTTCTATGACAGGAAATTGTAATTTTGAATGCAATTTACAAAATCCATATTTCTGTGTATTAAATCACAAAAACTAAGGTCATGTCATGTATTGATTGTATTTTACTTGTCATAATCAAATTGTTTTAAATTACCCTAGATAGAATTAATTAGTTGGTAGAGGAGAGGCAAGGAACCACTTAGGGAATAAACTGGGTATAAAAGGGAGTACAACATTTTCAGTATTTCCTAAAGGTATTCCTTGGTTCTCTAAAACTCTATTTCTGGTCTCAACAATTGAGTCAGTACAACCAAATTAATTAAACGGGCAGGATCACATTGGGAAAAATGATTTTTCATCATTTATCTCTGTGGGGTTGAGCCATCAATCAAACCCATATCCGACATCTGGGAATCATTAACTCTCAGTATTCCACGACACATAGCACAATCAGTGGAGAAACCAAAACACCGATACTATAAGTACTTCTATCAGTGATGCAATTATCACGAATAATAATACCAAACATATTTTTGGAGCTGGTACCACCACCACCCTGTCGCCGCCTCTACTACCACTACTCCTATGATTGCTACTACATTTACTACTACTATCACAACAACAACTAGAACTGCTGCTACTATTACAAGCTGTACCGCTCAGACGTGTAAACACGCATGCATATACTTCTGTAACTTCTGATCGATACTTACATGAGCACACTACTGACTAGTCACATGTCATACTGAATGATCTACCCAAATCAAGAATATCTCGCGAACTAGACATATCCCCTAAGTCTGGCACGTCTGTGGGTAACACACTCAAAATGTTTAGTGCAAAAAAAAACAAACAGATGAATTCTTACTACATGACCATTTATGAGAAGAAGTAAACTTGACCTCTTAGTGACAATAGGTAACCTTCATTGGAAAAGGAGAAAAGAAAGGCAACGAGATAAATATCTGGATAGCTTAGCCAGATGGTAAAATCAGAAAAGAACGCAGATATGATCCAGACATGATCACATGAACTGGCGAACCTTAACCACCCGCTCTGACTAGATGATGATGATGATGATGATGATGATGATGATGATGATGATGATGATGATGATGATGATGATGATGATGATGATGATGATGATGATGATGATGATGATGATGATGATGATGATGATGATGATGATGATGATGATGATGCAGGCAACCATTTGAAGTGGTAGAAATTTCGCTCAAACACACGGCAATTCACATGCTACAATTTGGTATTCTATAACCGCATTGATTCGTTAGACTCAAGAGCCGTCGTCCCAACCACTTGAAATTATTCATTAGTGCCCCGATCTCATCCCTGTAAAAACGCACCAGGTTGCTCCCAGGTCAGGGAAAGAAATCTGCGGCATCGGACGTGATCCGCGTTAGTGTAATCTTGAGCTATACGTAAAGCGACGGAACCTTTGCCACGGCGTGTGACGTCCAGCCTAGAGCAGTGGTTCTCAACCTGTGGAACTCCCTCCTAGGGGGGCATTTTAGGGGTTGGGGGGGGGGAATTAAGATTACATCAAGATCGCGTTAATACAAGAACCGATTACTTGATTTTCCTCTTCCCCCCCCCCTCCCCCCTTCCCTCTCCCCATACTTTACAGTTCTGTTTTTCTAGTTTTTTCTGAAATTCGTTTTATAACGTAAGTAGACCCGCAAATCACCCGTTACGTAGACGTCTAGACTTGTTCTAGTATGTGGTATTAAATGTAGCTTCCATGTTACGTATGCTGTGTAGGGCGGAGGGGAGGATTATAGGGAGGAAATACGAAAGGGGGGAGGCGATTTTCTGAACATATGGTGAAGGGGTCCATGGGCCATAAAAAGGTTGAGAACCACTGGCCTAGAGCGTACAAATTAAAACAAATCTGGTAGCAGGAACCCACTATGGGTCGTTGGTGTGCTAGCAACAGGAAACATAAACCTCTCCCGAAGGAGAAACCCACTGTGGGTCGTTGGTGTGCTAGCAACAGGAAACATAAACCTGTCCCGAAGGAGAAACCCACTGTGGGTCGTTGCTGTGCTAGCAACAGGAAACATCAATCTGTCCCGAAGGAGAAACCCACTATGGATCGTGGATGTGCTAGCAACAGGAAACAAAAACCTGTCCCGAAGGAGAAACCCGCTATGGATTTGTAATGCGATATGTTCATCACATTTTGTAAATCTGAATGCGCGGAGACATGGGTTGCAAGTCCTCTGTTGGCGGACGGCGGACGTGAGCGTCGAACACTCGTCCGGCCGCTCTCATGGTATTATCAGCGTCGCTCTTAGGCCTTGGTGTATCGAGGAATAAAGGTGGTCAGTCTTTCCCTCCTTAGAAGACTATTTAAGAGATTGTTGAGTCCAGGAATAGAACCTTTTTCTGTTGGCGGTCATATCATTGTCAGAGCACCTTCCTAATCGTTCCACAATGACTACCGAACTCCTTCGAAGCTGGGAATATCGCAAGCATGGATAGTTTCAAATTATAACATAACGTGTGTAGTTCTACTGAAGGCAGGCGGAGAAGAGGCAGACAAATGAAAAACTGAACGGATACGATTAAACAATGGGCAAGCTATGACCATGTCACATGTATACGTATCACTGAAGATAGGGCGCTTGCAAGATCTTGACTATGAACATCGTTTATGACATTATGATTGATTCACTGATGGTACATGAGAGAGAACAAATGAACGAACGAACTTTATTTTCAAAGGGGTAAGAATTGGGCACGCAGGCCCGTCTAACATTCTGCCCTTCTATCACTGTCTTTCATACATTATTTCATTCATACATCATTCAAGGCTAACAGTGAACAGAAACAATATAAAAGATATGCAGTATAAAGGCATGGGCAAAATGCGAACATCAATTCTACACGACACAGTAATATTAGATAATAGTGTGACACTTGTTATTAGCTATGTGGAGTATACTGGTCTACCAAAAGGGGACTGGCTGTTATACTAGGGTTTTGTTATTATTATTATTTCTATTATTAAGGGGGAAGTTATCCGTTCTGAGATAGTATTCAAATAATTTGCGATTATATGTATAGGGATTGGTAATGTCTTGGTTGTTTTGTGTAAGTCAATACTAGACTTCGGAATGTGTAATATAATTAATCGTTTACTGTGTCTAGCATTATGTTTAAACAATGGCCAAAGATAATTTGGGGCATTCCGATGTAGGATTTTGTGAATTAGTTTGGCCTTATTGAAAAGCAGGCGTTTGCGTAGTGACAGTAACTGAAGGCGTTTATGCAGGCTAGGATTGTCAGATAAATGTTTGCTATAAATTAAATTCATGGCCAGTTTCTAGAGTGAGTAAAGTCGCTTGGTGCTTGAATTAGTGACTTTACTCACTCCAGAAACGGGCCATGAGTTTAATTTATAGCAAACATTTATCTGACAATCCTAGCCTGCATTAAACGCCTTCAGTTACTACCACTCCGGAAGAAGTAGATAGCATGAGCTTGACACTTGAACGTGTAAACAAGATATAACAATAGAAATTTAGCAGATGTAATAAAGCCTCAATGTAATTGCTTAGCACCTTAATATAATATGATATTGGTAATGCAAATATAGTTCGTGAGCAAACAGCAGAGCAATCAAGTGGCGACACATCCAATACTGTGCTGCGATGTTCCGCACTGTATATTGCACACCGAGTCTAGTTTTTTTTTTTTTTTTTTTTTTTTTTTTTTTTGTAAATAACTGGAAGAAGATAAGGAATCAAAGAACACGCAGTACAAATAATAAGAAAGCTCAGAAATAAACACACGCCTATTGGTTGTCGCTCGTAGTAGCGAGAGAATAAAGTAGAGATCGGAGCACACTCTAGGCAACAAAACCATTGAAAGCTATAGTTACTCCTAACCGGGATTGAAATCTATCACCTCCAAATGACGACAGCGGCTGGTTGCAAGAGCCAGTGCACTTAAACGCATTACCAACAAGACACTCCTAACAAGGTGTCCTGATCTGGCAGGTGAATTATCTATCTGAACTCACAACTATAGAATATGGACAGGATTCTTATCCAACCATTGAAAAAGCACCATAGGTCACAAAATTGTAGACTAACCTAGCAAAGAACAAATAACAAACACACAAACACATCGGACCGTAATGATATGTTTAGACATAACGAATATTTACAGAAGAGACATGATTGGTCGGTTCCTATTTAGTAAACTAACATAACAATAAGAATTCATGAGATAAATTTGAGAATAAAATATAACAATGGAAAAAGTAGAAAAGGAGGAACAAATATCTCTTCATGAGTTTTACATGTGTCTTAAACCACACAACTGACGTCTTAATTGTTCAGACACAATGGTTAAACAAACCAGACATGGCACACAGGCCTACTGGTTCTATCCTCCGCCAGCTATCTGAATACACACAGGGATTACCCACCACTTTACAAGGGAATCCTTGGTATGCCCAGCTGATCGATCTGGCTGCAGTGGGAGATAGAGGCAGATGGAGGTATACTTAAATTGTGCGGTTTATTCGTGGTATAATTTCCTGATGAATTCTATAAAAATCACAACAGGCGTGAAAGGATAGAGAAAACGTGATGTTGGTTTGCCATGTAGACAAAAACACATGATTGATACATCTAGGAGGACAAAATAAGGCGTGGTACGCAAAGTGGATACTAGTATACAAATAAATCGGCTAAATAGACCAACATAGAAGCTTACTGCCAAAAATTAAACAAAACAATATGTAATATTGCCAAAGTGAACATCAAGTAGACGTAATGTGGACCAAACAGACAAGGATATATTTCTTCTTCTTCTTCTTCTTCTTCTTCTTCTTCTTCTTCTTCTTCTTCTTCTTCTTCTTCTTCTTCTTCTTCTTCTTCTTCTTCTTCTTCTTCTTCTTCTTCTTCTTCTTCTTCTTCTTCTTCTTCTTCTTCTTCTTCGTAAAATTCCCTTGAAAATAAATCTAGGCTTTACCGCAACATGCTGAAAGAGCACGCAACAGTATATGTCTGTGTGTGAGAGAGAGAGAGAGAGAGAGAGAGAGAGAGAGAGAGAGAGAGAGAGAGAGTGAGAGAGAGAGAGAGAGAGAGAGAAAGAAAGAGAAAGAAAGAGAGACTAAACAGAAACACGTAATGTAAATAAATGATTATCTTGTAGAAATCGCTAAAACAAAGATACATAAGCAATGAAACACGTCAAGGCGACATCAACGCCCTAGGTCACTGTAACGCCCTTAATAACACCTTAATTGAAAATAATGTATCAATTTGACCATGCTTTTAATATATTAGCTGCATAGGTGTAGTCGCTATCGTAATCGAATTCCGCTCCTGTCGTCCTATTTGTAAATCCTCATTAGACACGAAATTCTTTCGATATTACATACATGCGTCGACCCGGTCTTAAAAGTTGGTTTCCGAAACGTTTCTGAGAAATAACACTGCACATCATCAGTCGAATGCGCTTTGATCCAGGAAATACTGGTCTAGCACCATGTTAATCTTGGACCGGTAGTCATGAGCTCGAATCCGTATCAGGATAAACTTGTAAAATTGATCTGGGCTCTTGGGTCAATCGAACCTTGATTGGGTACCAGACAATGTGTTGGGGAGGAAAGGCAAACAGTGTGATACTGATCATATCATTCACCAAGGACAGATTGGTCTATACAAATATGTGTCTAACAACATGTGCCCAGTGCGCTTTAAGGGTCTATTGTGAAAGGGTCCTTTACTTGACTTGACTTGACTTGACTTGACTTGACTTGACTTGACTTGACTTGACTTGACTTGACTTTACTTTACTTTACTTTACTTTACTTTAATTTACTTCTACCATATCTCTTACAAGAAACAAGACAAGGAAACAGGATGTTTTTCATGTCATATCCTTTACTTTACATATAACAGACAGAGTATACATTATAGAACCTTATCATTCACCCAGGTCTGTAAGGACAGATGAAAGGATATCCCGCAGGAGTTTGAGGGAAAGACGAAGAAAATGATGTGCCATTAAGGCATTAAAAGGGATTATTGTGGAGCAAAATATTGTATTCTTCTTGTGTATACCCTTAAGACAAGACATGTACATCACATAGTATATGTATTTGTCTGTCTGTCTGTCTGTCTGTGAGTGTGCGTTCGTGTATGCGTGCGTGTTTGCCTGTCTGTGTATGTGTGTATGTATGTGTGTATTTATGTGTGTATGTATGTGTGTGTATTGTGTATGTATGTATGTGTGTATGTGTTGGTCTGCCTGCTTGCATGTATGTCTGTCTGTGTATGCAAGTATGTATTTATTGTTTTACTGTGCGTTTATAAACATACACAAACACACACACACACACACACACACACACACACACACAGATAGTCAGAGTGGGAGTGAGACAGTGAGTGAGAGAGCGAGAGAAAGAGAGAGAGAGAGAGAGAGAGAGAGAGAGAGAGAGAGAGAGAGAGAGAGAACGAACGAACGAACGAACGAACGAACGAACTTTATTTTTAAAGGGTCACAAATAGGGTTCGTTCGTTCGAGAAAGAGAGAGAGAGAGAGAGAGAGAGAGAGAGAGAGAGAGAGAGAGAGAGAGAGAGAGAGAGAGAGAGAGAGAGAGAAGGTTAATAAGGACACAAGTTAACAAACAACACAATTCGTCATCATCATCATCAAGTGCCCTGCCAGCTGGCGTAGGCGTTCATGGCTCTCCATATAACTCGGTCGTTGATGTTCTGGATCAATTCTGTTCATGGTATTCCTCCATGCCACCATCTCAATTCATCCAGCATCATTTCTCTTGGTCTGCCTCTGCCTCTCTTCCCTTCGATCTTTCCAGTTGTCACGATATTCTCCAATGCGTCTCTTCTCCTCACATGACCGAATTGTGTAATGGGACCATTTTTATATAGCATCTTATTCAATGGCTTGTAGTAATACACATCTGTTAATATTAATGCTGGTAAATGCATCTATTTAATTCCACAGCGGAAGTTGTCTGAAAATAACACTTTGAATAGATGTGTATCTATTGAATCTGTCAAAAAACACCTCTTATTTTTTTCTTTCTTAAGGGTTACAGTTTTTCACGTAATAAAAATGTAATATCTGGCTAATTTTAACTCGGTAACCAGTACCCCCGAGAGTTTAAACAGGTTAAAACCTCTAATTTAAAGTGATGAAGTACCAGTGTCAATACCCCCCTCCCCCACCCCACCCCCTTCCAATAAGCAAGACCCTGGGAGAGCAGCTACCCTTCCCAAACCCGCAGTGATGTTGCATTTCTTGTGTTTAGCAATGCGGGAGAGAGAGTTTCTCAGCTCGCCTGTGACGGCACCACCAGCCCCGGCCACAAACAACCGAGGACAGATCGCGTGAGTAGACAGGACGACCCACAGCCTGTATGCCCGGAATACCGACCTACTTAATCGTGTTGTGATGGCCGCGCGGCGCCAAAGTTGGATGTTTGATAGCACCATCCTGACTTTCTCAACTCCCATATATCGATTAGTCGATAATTCTACTGTGGCGTTATCGCAGTTATCAGGGTAACTTTTAATTATTATGTTGTATTCAACCGCCGGTGCTTTAACTTACGTTAAAATGCTTATTCGGGATTTTAACACTGCTGTTTACATTCGTGTTCCTACCGAAGACAGGGATTTGTAACGATGTTATGATGGTTATTTCAGTTAGATGATTCTACCGCTAGATTGTGGTGAATCATCAATTTTGGTGTGAGTTTGATTAAATAACTGATTTATATCTATTACCATTATCATGTGGCAAGCCGATTATTGTGAGCGGTAGTGGTTTGCCGTCTGAAACGATGACCAGATGTTTGGTCATGGTCTGTGTTCTTGTCTCGACTATACCATATGACAAACCCATCTTTGTAATTATCTTTTGGCTTTCACGTTTGCTCTTTCCCCGTCAATGTTGCTAGCTGTCACTACGTTTTCACGTGTATCTCACCTCATAATGTGCCCAAAATATCTTGTTGGCTGTCTAAGTCTAATTTCTCTAAAACAGTGGTTCTCAATCGGTGGGTAATAGCCCCCCCCCCCCCCCCCCCCCCGGGAGGGCGTGTTTAGAGTTTTCAAGTTGGAAGGTGGGGGGGGGGGGTTTAGATTATTTCAAGATCGCGTTTACAAGAACCGATTACTTGATATTGTTTTTCCCTCCATACTTTATAGTTCTGTACTTCTCGACCTTATGAAATTAGTTTTATAACGTAAGTAGACCCGCAAATCACGTGTTATGTAGACGTGTAGACTTGTTCTAGTATGTGTTATTAAATATAGCTTCCATTTTTACGTATACTGAGTATGGGTTGGGGGGGGGATTTACAGGGAGGAAATACGAAAGGGGGGGTGACATTTTGAACATATGGTGAAGGGGTGCATGGGTCAAAAAAGGTTGAGAACCACTGCTCTAACACGTTTACTGTTTTCATTTATTTCGTGAAAGTCTGCCTTATTCGTTGTTCCGTCAGTCTATTGTATTCTTTGCTTTTCCTTCAAAAATCACATTTACTCTGCCATTATGTGTTTCTCAGCATGTCAGTTTATTGTTTCAAATGACACTCTTTTTCTTACCGCAGTTCTTACTCTTTTCATTAATGAGTATGTTTTCCATTGATTAATACATATTAGATAAACTACTCGTTTTATTTTATTGTCGCTTTTTAAAGCATCATTTTCATTCCACGCGGATACCTCCACAAATCCCCCGATCGGCTTCCTTAGATTATGCCAGAGGGATCTGAACACAGTGCACGCATTCTGCAGTACTAACGAGGACCAAATTGATATACTATTCACGTATAATAACTATGATTAGCCAAATGTCACTCCCAGATTTACTCGTTTTGCGTTGCTTCATTTTAACGATTCCAACCTGTCTGCAGTTACATAGCATTGGATGATGTTGTCTGTTGTGTGGAAAACACAAAATATCTGGCTAACAGATGTTTTCTCTATTAGAACAATATGGAATTAGTCATTACTCTGGGTGCTGTGGTAAATCAGTGGCTAGCAGGCTTGCTGAGGGCCGGTGGGCAAGTGTTTGAATCATCAACTAGAGAAGCTTGTGCCAGGAAACGTGCTATGACATTGAAAATCAATTTGGGAACCAGTTGAGGCCATTGAGACAGTTACATAAATAACCACACGCAGTATTGTTTGGCACTCACAGAAGGAGAAGAAAGAAGTAGAGACTAACGGACGCACTAGACAACATAAAATTTGAAAGCTATAGTTACCGACCGGGATCGAACCTGTCACCTCCAAATGGCGACAGCGCCTCGCTGCAGGAACACGTGTAATTCGACGCACTGACCAACTAGACACTCAAAAAAGTGTCTTCATTGGTCATGTCTATCATATACATGAACCTACAACTATGGAATACGGACATAATTCGTATCAAACCATTGAGATAGCACCATAAGTCTTGCTGGTTTAATATAAATTATGAGAAGTACACACACACACAGATAGAGCAATGATTGATCTTAACTGACAGAAACAGTTACCAACAAATGGCAGATTTGCAGATTGGCAGTGATTTCAGAAACTATCGTTGATTATCTCTTAGAAGAGATGGAATGTCCAATCCTTTATTAATCAATGCACCACGCCTAGAGGTTTTGTCATCAAATAATGTGTTCGATGTGAATGAAAGAAATCTCATAGATTATTATATTAGCTATGATTGAGAATACAATCTTAAGTTAGTGTATTGGCTTTGACGGAGGGCTCAATCAACAATGACTATATTATCAGTAATTGAGAATACAATAATACACTAATGTATTAGTTGTGACTGGCTGCATAATTTGTATATTAGCTGTGATTGAGAATCACAATAATAAATTAGTGTATTAACTATGGGGGAAGGCTCAATCGCCGATGCTATCGGTGTCTGAGTATACATTAATACACTAGTGTATTCATTATCTGTGACCGGCTGCACAATCATCAATTATTAAATTATCTGTGACTGAGAATATAACCATAAATTATTAAATAAGATTTGTCTGAAGATGAAATCATAAATTGTATTAACTGCCATGAAGAAACCTCATCATCATGTGCCTGTTCGAATGCCGTGGGCGATCATGCTTCTCCACATCTTGTGATTTCCAACAGCAGGTATCAGGTCGTGCCCTGACACCCTTACATGCCATGACGTACAGAGTGTCGAGAATCTTCTCCACATCTTGTGATTTCCAACAGCAGGTATCAGGTCGTTCCCTGACACCCTTACATGCCATGACGTACAGAGTGTCGAGAATCTTCTCCACATCTTGTGATTTCCAACAGCAGGTATCAGGTCGTGCCCTGGCACCCTTACATGCCATGACGTACAGAGTGTCGAGAATCTTCTCCACATCTTGTGATTTCCAACAGCAGGTATCAGGTCGTGCCCTGGCACCCTTACATGCCATGACGTACAGAGTGTCGAGAATCTTCTCCACATCTTGTGATTTCCAACAGCAGGTATCAGGTCGTGCCCTGGCACCCTTACATGCCATGACGTACAGAGTGTCGAGAATCTTCTCCACATCTTGTGATTTCCAACAGCAGGTATCAGGTCGTGCCCTGACACCCTTACATGCCATGACGTACAGAGTGTCGAGAATCTTCTCTCGCTGTTTCCCGCTATCTCTCTTTCCACACATAGTCCCAGCTGTCACAACATATTCTAATTTGTTCTTCTTATATCGTTGTAAACAAAATGTTGCTTTTCCATTGCAGGATGTAGCGATCAACTCCAACTAGATTTTTTGGGCACATTTTATGTTCAGTAGTTTCCATTTGTTTATTGAACGAGGAGTCAACGTTTTAAGTCAAAATTAATGCCGGTGTCATTTCTACTGCCCCTTTCTGATGTTTGTGATATACTGTCTTCGTACCTTAAGCTCGTTCATGTGATTCAGCTAAAAGACATATGAAACTATTTTGATCATTTCACCTGATGACAAATCTAGATTAACTGTCTATACATATATTTTTGGGAAATTATTGTGGTGGTTTCCCCTTACCTTTCATCATTGCACATGGTGTTATCCCATTTGGCTCGGTCTCTTTGCCCAGGGTGACCTGCCGAAAGCATCGCACAGAGCACGAACTCCATAGCTCTAACGACGACGCCCTGGAGTTCGGGAGAATTATACTCGTGAACCGAATGACTTATACCGGAATCGAACCCACATTTCGAGCGTTATAGAGACGGCTTAAACAAATCCCCACAGAGCCTCATCTGTGATTATATCACGTATTATTGTAATAAATGCGATGGTAGATACAATCACCAAACACCGGACAGGCTAGAGAGCTACGTCATAAGCTCATCAATTGGTTAAGATCGAGCAGGAATTAATCTGCCACAGAATGAGATGTCACTCAATAGGGATTTCAAAAGTGATGCAAGGATAAATTCATTTTTATTTAATTTGCAATATATCTTTGCCGAGGTAAAGATACAAAAGTGTCCGTAAACGCTGCATCGAGACTATCTTATGTGTGAAATTGAATCGTGGAATTATGTGGGTGACGCTGAGATGTGGGGTTATACATAGAAATAAACATAATGAGAGCATTGTGGATAAATGGATAAATAGAGACATGAAACAATCTCGAATGAGATTAACTCACAAAGATAGCTAGATGCTTGCATTAGACGTAGACACCCTGCGTTTTTTTTTTTTTGTTTTTTTTTTTTGGGGGGGGGGGGCATATGGAAGGGAATAGCAGAATGACGTCATGACTATGGGGAATTTAGAGAGGATGAGTATAAGGAGAGGACCGAGATGATGCACAGTTTTACACCATGACATAAAATAAAATAGTAATGTACCGTTAAACATGCTGTAAGGTGCATTTGAGTATATAGTGCTGCTTATTGCTGTTGGGTTGTTGTTTATCCCTATTTGTATAGATCAATCGGTACTGGGTGCCAAATGCACTATAATGCGTTTACAATAGTACTTTAGTATTTAATTTACTAATAATGGGATGCAACACAATATTCACTATTGTTACCCACAATAATACACCATTATTTCAGCTAAAATTGAATTTATCATCATCATCATCAAGTGCCTTGCCAGCTGGCGTAGGCGTTCATGTCTCTCCACAGATCTCGGTCTTTGGTATTCTGGATCAACTCTGCTGCTGATATCCCTCCAGTGCCATCGCCTCAATTCATCCAGCATCATTTCTCTTGGTCTGCCTCTGCCTCTCCTACACTTGATCTTCCCAGTGGTAATGATGTTCCCCAGTTTTTCGTCACATGTAAAAAGAAACTTATTTTCTCATTCTTATTGTTGAATATAATGTTCTAGTTTCATTGGCCTTTTTCATACAGTCGTTGTTAGTTACTCAGGCAGTCCAGGGAATCCGCAACATTCGTCTCAGTAGCCATACCTCTGTTGCTTCCATGTTCTTCTTAATTTGTTCATTTACATTCCAAGATTCGCTGCCATACAGCAAAACAGGTTCTATATAGCACTTGAGCACTATCTTTCTTACATTCAATGATAGTGACTTATTGCATAAAATAAGGTTCATTTTTTGAAATGCAGCTTTTGATATCATACAGAAATCATTAACTGTAGTTGGCGATGCAATTCACTTACTACTCCTTATTAAGAATCAATAATAGAATACAAAGCTGCAATTGACGCAACTGAATAACATTAGCTGTAAGTTTTATTTATACAATTACTAGAAGTAATTAGGGATACAATGTTAAAGTAATTGCTGTGGGTCAACTATCATAACAACTTTCTTTTTCGCATAAATTTAGAGTTTCAATTATAAATTACCATATCACTTGTGATTGAATATAAAGTCATACATTACACTGCGATATCCCGAAAGATTCATTATCATGAGCTACTGTATTGGGTGCTATTGTACATACTCTGACAGTCTAATGTCAGTCGCGGTATTGTGGACAGCGGGTGAGCAATGGATTGGGCTGGTATAGTGAACGTCGTCAAGAGGATGGGTATTAAACGAATCAAAAGAAGGCTATGAGTCTGCAACAATGACCAGATTGCAAGAACGTCAAGCCTATTGAGGGGTAGCCAGGTAAGAAAGTCATGCAAATTTGGACCAAAGAGCAATAGTAAACCGACAAAGACCATGAGTGGTAGACTGCTGCAACTTGAGGGAGATACCGAGGGAGAGAGATATCCATGCACTTAAATATGTAATAGTTCGATGTTAGGTGAAGATAATCTCATGACTAACTAACTAACTAACTAACTAACTAACTAACTAACTAACTAACTAAATAACTAACTAAATATTTAACTAACACCTAAGTAACGAACTAACTACATAAGTATCTAACTAACTATCTAACTAACTAGACAGACTAATGTTTCACAAATTATTGAATTAACGATCATAAAATATATGAATTAATATAATGATAAATTATCCGTGATGTATGAAATAAAGGGACATTACTACACTATCTCTGATTGTATATTTATAAATAGACTGTCATGCTATATGCAATTGAATATAGATTTATAAAATGTATTAAACTGACGTTATCATTCTGTAATTATGTTTCTAAAAAGCTATTAACTATATTTACAGGCACAGTCATGAACAATAGCGTTAATGGTGACTGAAGTTTAAATTGATGTGTTTATGTTTTCAGACATACTAACTTCAAGATGTTTCTACTAGTCGCAGTTGGATATATCCATTAATTCCTGTATTAAATATAGCTAAAGCTATAGCAAGATACTAGAACAAATAACACATTTCGTCTAGTTTAGATATGTAACAACAAATGGTGGCAGAAGTGAAACAGAAATTTAAAAGAAAGAAAATATAAATTGCCAAAAATGTTTTCAATAGCGTGAAATTAGTAATAACATCTAGAAAGATTAACAACGCATTAAAAATGAGAATCGTCAAATGTTATGTATATTCAACACCACTGTATGGCTCGGAAGCATGGACTATAAACAAGCAATTAGAAAATAAAATAAAGGTCCTTTAGATGCGGATATACAGAAGAAAATGTCGTATTTCATGGAAACAACAACTATCAAATACAGAGGTACTAGAAAAACTGGGATTGGAAAGAGAGTGAATAAAATAAAAAACGAAGCAAATGAAATATCTCGGCCACGTTATTATAACTATACTGGAAGGTATAGCTGAAGGTAAGCGAGCAAGAGGTAGACAACAATAAAAGTGGGAAGATGACATCAAGACATGAATGCACCTCAGGCTGACAGAATGTACACTGAAGGCGAGAGACAGTGTTGGAGATCCATTGCAGCCAACCTTCATTGTGGAGACGGCACCATATTGTCTGATGAAATAACAGACGAACGAAACTTTTTAGTGATTTCTCCCATATCCACAGCTCACCATTGACTGTTATTCTTACTGGTAACTAAATACCTATACATGTATGAATTCAACCTCTTTTGCATTGATCAATGCTCATAAAAATTCTGACTACTACATATTATGCACGGTTGTATACAAACCATTCACGGGTGATAACTTGTCAATGTTTGCCAGTCATAGCATTCCCCAAGAGATCCGAACTACCATGTCCTACCTCTAGTATAATATTAAATTATATATGCATTAAGTTAGCAATAACTGTTCATTGATTGCTCATCCTTGCCTACAGGGATATTCTCAGCGAGTTTCAGTCAGCTGATATTTATTATTTATTATTGGAATATAACTTTTGACCAATTTGTTGACAGTTATTCCCTTGTCGACCTTCACTGCCTTTGTTTCCCCTGTCATATGTCAGTTCTACTTTTTTTTGCCTGAGTGTTCCTGTTGAAAGTGCGTTTCTATTTGTAATACGAACTACTTAACTGCATTTTTGTTACAATGTTGTTTTCGTCCATTATAAAAAGGCGGTATTAAGTGTTAATCTGTCGTAACATATTTATTTCTATATCAGAAAGGATTTTTTTTAATGCGTTAAAAGGCAAGAGTATGGATTTCATTGCACCGGGTTTTATCCCATATGGATCTAAAACTACTCAGTTGTTATGTGGAAGCGATTGTTCTTAAACTTCTCGTACGCTGATGGCCAGGTAGTGGGTTCAACTTCAACACCGGTCAGTTGGACTAACAAGTTGACTTCCCATCCATGATTTGGGGACGTAAATTACAAATACCTCAGAAGTCGTGTTGGGTTCACCTGATAGCGAGGGACACTGATAATAGGGAAAGCAACCCCACACGCAAAAAATCAGCCCAGCTTGGACTACGCCCAAAAATAACTCAAGATTTTCCGTTGTAAACAATTACAGTTAAAATCCATCCATCCATCATATGCCATGCCGATAAGCGTGGGCGGACAAGTTCTGCCATCTCACTCGATCACAAGAGTCATGGATCAGCTCCGTGTTTCTGTCTCGACAATGCCACGTGGCCAAGCCATCCAGGTATTTACTCCTAGGTCTTCCCCTTGGTCTCTTCCCTTCGATCTTGCCAGTTGTCACCAAGTTCTCCAAGTCATTTCTTCTCATAACATGCCAAAGAATTTTTGACTGTCTACGTCTAATGACTGAAACATTTTACGATCTTCATTTGTTTCTTGAAGGACTAGTTCATGGGTTTTTCTGTCTGTCCATGGTATTCTTTGCATTTTCCTCAAAAACCACATTTCCACAGCCATCAGATGTTTTTCAGCTTGACTGCTCATTGTATACGCTTCACATCCATACAAAAGTGCAGGTTCTATGTAGCACTTCCATGCTCTTTTTCTCGTTTCAGTTGATATCTTTTTATCGGCCAGTATGTTTTTCATCTTGCAAAAGACTACCTTCGCAATGGCAATTCTTGTTCTAATATCTTCAAGGCATCTCCCATCAAATTTTACGACTGTTCGAGATAACTGTATCGATTCATTTGCATAAGAATATGCCAATTTACTCATATATCACATTGCGGTATTTCCTTCTTCCCATTGACGACCATAATCTGTGTCTTCTTAATATTCAGTTCTAACCCTAGTTGTTCAAAGTTAAAATATAACGTACTAATATCATCACCTTACATACAGCGTTCATAGCTGTATTACACGCAGCTGACATGTCGTAAACCACATTAGTAGTGTCTGATTGTTGATACTTCTTCTCCCTGTCATTCATATGTCATGTCCTCATTGGTTCAGTTTCCTGACTGCACAATTCTCAGTAAAAGTAGAGGACCCGTTCTTTGAAGAGCACTGGGCATGTTGTGGTAGTCGCATATTTTAAAGACCAGATCGGCATTCCAGGGTAATGTTCTCAATATCACGCCAGCCGTCTGTACTTCCATGGGTAATGTTCTCAATATCACGCCCCTGTACTTCCATGGGTAATGTTCTCAATATCACGCCAGCCGTCTGTACTTCCGTGGGTAATGTTCTCAATATCACGCCAGCCGTTTGTACTTCCGTGGGTAATGTTCTCAGTATCACGCCAGCCGTCTGTACTTCCATGGGTAATGTTCTCAATATCACGTCAGCCGTCTGTACTTCCCAGAATATGTTCAGGTACCAATGTTTGGCTCCGTCAACCTGCGAGCCCAGATCAATTATAAAAATCATCGCATTGTTGGGGAGTCGAACACAAGATCACCTTGCCGGCAGGTAACTTGCTAGTCACTGTGGCTCACTTTCGTAAAAGCACCAGGACACAATTTTTTTCCTCATATCTTTTACAGGACATTGCAGTCAGCACCAGCATTTTCAATGCTGCTGTATTATCAAGTTTTATGTTCAGTGGTTTGCCATTGCTTTATGAACATCCGGCTCACATACCCTCCGTATGTAACCAACGCGATGCGATCCGCTGCCGAATCTCGCGCAGCTGTGTTTCCTACGAGAGTATAGGGGATTACGAACAGCGTCGTTAACTCCTTCGCCAGGGAGACGGCTAGGACACAGATAGTGCTCCTGTAATCCTTGGTATTGAAAGGAATAAAATTTCCCAGAACCACATAGACAAACACAAGCAAGCATTATTTTATTATCTAAGGTTAACAGTGGAAATACCCACCCAGTCAGACTTTTAAATTGATCTGGGCTGACTCGTCGAGCCAGTCTACAATGGTTACAAGGTCATGTCATGGGAAGGAATGGCAGCTTATGTGATTTTGACCATATCAACCTTAGAGTGTCGACTGGGCTATGATAAGTATATCTTTAGAAAGATATACCCAGTACTTGACAAGGAGGAACTCAAGACTGTTCGGATTCAATACTCAGTAGAGGTGCTACGAATAAGAGCGTAACGCATTCTTCTTGCCCATGCCATGTGGCGTTGGTGATCATGTCTGTCCACAACCTTCTGTCTCTTGTACTGCCAATCTTTTTATAGTCCCTGCCGTGTGGCGTTGGTGGTCATGTCTGTCCCCAGCCTTCTGTCTCTTGTACTGCCAATCATTTCTGACACCGATGTTCCTTCATGCCATGAAGTCAAACCGGAAAACATCTTCTGTCTTATCTCCTCCTGCTTCTACATCCCTCTTGCTTTCCCGTCGTAACGACAGACTCCAGCATTCCTATTCTCATGACCTGCCCGAAGAATATGGACTGTCTGCTTCTGAAGAGAAAACCAGTTCTATTTCCGAGTATGTTTATATGGATATTTTCAGGATCATTTGTGAATTGTTTGTGAAGGAAACTTGGCAAGGATGGGAACTAGTCACTTCATCCCCTTAGGCCATGATCTTTCTAACACTACTACCCCTAACAATTTACAGTATCTTTACAGAAAGGATTTGATCTTAAAAGTCAACTAAGCAGAATCAACGAAGCTTAACAATTAGTAAACGTTAAACATTTACGATCTTGTGTCACATAATAGAATTACATATTGTTTTTACTAAATAGTGTATGGTAAATAAACAACAATAATATTAACCAAACTACAAGGATAATACAAATACAAAATAAAGACTCGAATTTAAAATAATAAGTTACAGCTGTACATGTGACTAAAACAGTCACTATTAAACTACAAACTTTCATTAATTGGTGCGTAGGCTGAAAATAACGAATAAAATGGTACAACAGGTTCACTAATGCAGTGCGTAGAGGAAAACCTAGACAGATTCCAGCGAATCAAGGCCGGGAAGAGACGCTACCGCCGGAAAAGGTATACATTGAGATGGCTTTGTAATATGTAACTAGATAACATTATTTTTTCATTGAACACAAAGACAAGGAAATAGAGAGAAGGAAATGGAGAGAGAAAGAGAGAGAGAGAGAGAGAGAGAGAGAGAGAGAGAGAGAGAGAGAGAGAGAGAGAGAGAGAGAGAGAGAGAGAGAGAGAGAGAGAGACCTATCAACACACGGAGAATATAATTAGAGACAGAGGTAGATAATATCGGAAGTACATTGATGGAGCTCCGTAGAAGACAGCAACAGATAAGACGACAAAATGGGAGATGGTTTCTTTGCCCTAATGAGAGAAAAGGAACAGAACAGAACATATGTTTTTCTCTATTATATAGTGTGTAACCTTGGTAATATTTCTTGGTTTCATCTCTCAGAGAGAGAGAGAGAGAGAGAGAGAGAGAGAGGGAGAGGGAGAGAGAGAGAGAGAGAGAGAGAGAGAGAGAGAGAGAGAGAGAGAGAGAGAGAGGGGGGGGGGGAGTTAAGAGAATTAGAGACATAGATCAAAAGTATGAGGAGTACATGAATGGAACTACAGAAGACAGCAACAGATAGGACCACAATGTGGGTGTTTGTTGAGGTCCTATGCCTCAAGGGAAAATGGTGTCAGGTCTTAGTCAGATATGACTGAGCTACCCTATAACAGTAGACGGTACTACCTGGTTTCTGTTAGCGCTGAACGTTGGGCGGCGCTTACCAAACCTGACACCCCACATTGTGCCAACGGCTTCGGGCGGAAGAGCGCAATTGGGAGGGTGCAAGCCTTACCCTGGTGCGAGGAAATGCAAGCTAAAGACAAAATGTCATGGCAGGGCAGACCAGGCCCTAAGCCTTGGTTGGCGACTGGTCTAGGATCGAAGCTCCGACAGGCGGACAGTTAGAGCATTGCTTTGCTGATCCGGCAGCTTCTGCAGCTTGTCTTGTTCCAGATGTAGGGGTGTTACCTTTCCTCTGGAGTAAACTAGGCAGGCCGAGAGAGGGATCATGCTGCATGGGCAACACATGATCTCTATATTTTAGCCCAGGCTTTGTGCTATGGAGAGGCAATAACTCCATCCCTGGTCTTAACTGGTCTCGGAATCAAAGCGAGAGGCAACTGTTACGGGTTATAAGTCCTTGTCAGTTGGCGTAGACATGGGGCGCCACGCGTTGCCTCTGACGGTGGGAGACACCTATAGGTGTCACTGATCAGCTACCGCCCGCCTCAAGCTGGGCAGCCCCCAGCCAATTAGGTGCTGATCCGCCACAGTCTGCCTGCTTCAATGGGTGCTTGGGGCTAGGACAAAATCTGAATCGCAGGCTGTAAAACCAATGCACCAGGTACAAAAAAAAATAAAAATAGAAACCTCAAGCTACGGCTTGCAACCTGGAACGTGAGAACCATGTGTCCAGGATTTTCCACTGACTTGACCAATATTGACGATGTGAGAAAAACGGCTGTGATTGATGCCGAACTCAATCGTCTAAACATTGATATTGCTGGCCTGCAGGAGACTCGCCTCGCTGAGGAAGGGTCACTCAGGGAAAACAACTACACCTTTTTCTGGAAGGGTAGAGGGCAGACAGAAAAAAGGCAACACGGTGTGGGCTTTGCAGTGAAGAATTCGCTACTGGGAAAAATTGAAATTCCAGCAGGAGGAAATGAAAGACTATTATCCCTGCGCTTGGCAACCTCTTGTGGGTTTGCCACCATTATTACTGCATATGCACCGACACTCGATTCCTCTGATGATGTGAAGGATTCGTTCTATGAGGAGTTAGACTCCGTGATCAAGGCAGTTCCAAAATCTGACTACATTTATATGCTCGGTGATTTCAATGCTCATGTGGGCAAGGACTCGAGTTCATGGCCAGTGTGCCTTGGAAAATACAACATCGGTCGCATGAATGGAAATGGGCAAAGGCTGCTGGAGCATTGCACCAGTAATGACCTATGTATTACAAACTCCTTTTTTAAAACAAAAGAGATGCATAAGGTCACATGGAAACATCCAAGATCCGGCCATTGGCACCAGCTGGACTTCATCATCACACGGAGACAACATCTGAACCATATATCATTGACTCGTAGTTACCACAGTGCTGACTGTGATACGGATCATTCTTTGGTTGTTGCAAGGGTTAGACTGAGACCAAAGAGAATCTACACAGCTAAACACAAATCTATCCTCAGGATTAATATTATTAACACTCATGATCCTGAAAAGTGCTTTCAGTTTCAACAGCAACTTGAAGAAGCTTTCACTGATACACCAGAAAATTGTACAGTAAATGAAAAGTGGGGTCAAATTAAGGAAACTCTTTATAAAACTGCCGTAGGGGTTTACGGCACTGTGGATCATAAGAGGCATGACTGGTTTGCGGCCAACAGCGAGACTCTGCAGCCCTTGATTGATAAGAAGAAGAAAGCTCTCTTAAGAAACAAGGAAAGACCAACGCGTAACACTCTGAGTGAGCTTAGGCAAGCTAGGAAGGATGTGCAAAAGGCTGCCAGGCAGTGTGCAAATGATTATTGGATCAAGTTATGTGAGTCCATTCAAATCGCAAGTGATAAGGGAGACATAAGAAGCATGTATGAAGGAATAAAGAAAGCCTGCGGTCCAGTGATCAAAAGAAGTGCACCATTGAAAACCTTGACTGGAGAAATCATCACTGATAAGAAACAGCAGATGGACAGATGGGTAGAGCACTATTTGGAGCTTTACTCAAGTGAGACCAAACTAGCGGATGATGCCCTCAACGCCATAGAGGCTCTACCAACTCTTGACCACCTGGACACACTTCCCACCATAACAGAAGTTAAGTGTGCTATAAATGAACTTGCATCTGGCAAGGCTCCAGGTAAGGATGGGATTCCAATAGAGGTTATCAGGAGTGGGCAAGACACACTCACTATACAGATCCACCAGCTAATAGAGCTATGCTGGCGTGAAGGACAAGTCCCACAGGATTTCAAAGATTCAAGCATCATAACACTGTACAAGAACAAGGGTGATCGGAGCGACTGCAACAACTATAGGGGTATCTCACTTCTGTGTATTGTTGGAAAAGTATTTGCCAGAATTGTTCTGCGCAGACTTCAAGTCCTAGGAGATCAAGTCTACCCCGAATCACAGTGTGGCTTTCGACAGAACCGGTCTACCACTGATATGATATTCTCATTGCGACAAATGCAAGAAAAATGCCGTGAACAGAATCAACCACTATTTATTGCCTTCATCGACCTCACAAAGGCATTTGATTTGGTCAGTCGTGAGGGTCTGTTCAAGGCACTAAAGAAGATTGGCTGCCCACCAACTCTTCTGTCCATTGTGGAATCGTTCCACACAGGCATGAAGGGTATAATCAAGTTTGATGGTGCAACTTCTGAAGAATTTGAAATCAAGAGTGGAGTTAAGCAAGGTTGTGTACTAGCTCCCACCCTCTTTGGAATATACTTTTCACTTCTACTGAAATATGCATTTCATGATCAGGATGGTGGTATATACATTCACTCACGCTCAGATGGCAGCCTCTACAATGCTCAGAGATTGAAGGCTAAGACCAAAATTAGGAGGGTACTGATCAGAGAGTTGCTTTTTGCAGATGATGCTGCAGTTACGACCCACTCTGAGGAAGAATTGCAATGTCTACTATCTGCATTCTCCAATGCTTGTTCTGAATTTGGTTTAACAATTAGCAAAAAGAAGACACAGATTATGTCACAAGGTGCACATGGGGTACCATCAATCTTTATTGACGACGCCGAACTAGAGATAGTAGACCATTTTACATATCTAGGATCAGTGGTAAATAGCAAATTATCCCTAGATCAGGAAATCAACATCCGGATTGGTAAGGCAGCAACAACAATGAACAGGTTAAGAAAAAGAGTCTGGGAGAACAGGAAGCTTACTGCCAAAACAAAAGTCCTTGTCTATCAAGCCTGTGTCCTTAGTACTCTTCTCTATGGCAGTGAAACCTGGACAACTTACTCACACCAAGAGAACAACTTAAACAGCTTTCATATGCGGTGTCTGCGAAGAATTCTTGGTATTAAGTGGCAAGACAAAATCACAAATACTGAAGTATTGGAAAGATCAGGTTGTGTGACAGTTTATTCCATGCTCAGTCTTCGTAGACTTAGATGGATAGGACATCTTAGGAGGATGGATGATGGTAGAATACCAAAGGATATCTTTTTTGGTGAATTACAGATGGGTAAGAGATCTCAGGGTCGGCCTCTACTACGATACAAAGATGTGTGTAAGCGGGACATGATTGATACAGGCATTGATAATGCACATTGGGAGCAAGTCGCCGCTGAACGTGTTGCATGGAGGGCAAATATCAGAAATGGAATAAAGTCAAAGGAGAAAATTATTGCAGAAAAGTCACACACCAAGCGTTTGAGACGTAAGATGGTGCATGATGGTGGAAATGACCACGTGTTCACATGCACCCACTGTGAACGGACATTTACAGCGCAAATTGGCCTTATCAGTCACACTCGCTACCGCCATAGTTAAAAGTTATTATGCCTTTTTAAAGCACAAACTATCGTCTGTCAAGACGGCAAGGTGCCAATGAATGCCTCAAGGGAAAACCAAGGACAGAAAAATAAGTCTACATCTATTGTTCTCTATTATATAGTTTCTAACCTCGATAACATATCTTGTTCTTATCGTATTTAGAGCAAATCTACTATATAATAACTATAACATATCCCCTACTTAAACAAACCAAACATCTTACAATTTGTAATTTGAGCAACGTATGACAAAGTTTGATTATAGCCTCCACGAAACATTGATTAACGTTCAGAGTTCATTAGTCGATAATCAAGTTATGTTTTTCTGTGCCAGACACTCTCTTTCTCTCTATTTATAATGCATGCCGTAAGGCGTTGGTCGTCATGTCTGTCCACAGCCTTCTGTCTCGGGTGTTGCCGTTATTTTCGGTATAAATGTTTCACTATGTCTCCGATGTCAAGCTATACAGCATATTTTCTTTAGGTTTTCACCATCTATCTATCCCACTCTTAAGCTTTTCTAGTTTCACATGTTTGTTTGTTTGCTTTATTGTTGTGTTTTTTTAACCTATATATTATCATTTTGTTTGTTTGCTTTTTTTTCTTAATGTTCATTTTAACTGCACACCGTTACCTCCTCAAAGAGCTTCGTCTCCTTCTATAGAACACATCAGGATAGCCTGAATGCAGTGCACTCACTCGGTAGCACAGACGAGAAATCCATTGTGTGTATGCCACAGCAGAATAGTCATCCGTGCTTCTCTATCCCCGTCCTTGGTGTGCATGCCGCGGTGGAATAGGCATTCGTCCTTCTCTAAATATCCCCTCTTTGGTGTGCATTCCCGGAGGAGTAGGCATTCTTGCTTCTCTAAATATTCCATCTTTGGTGTGCATTCCCGGAGGAGTAGGCATTCTTGCTTCTCTAAATATCTCCTCTTTGGTGTGCACTCCCGGAGGAGTAGGCATTCGTCCTTCTCTAAATATCTCCTCTTTGGTGTGCATTCCCGGAAGAGTAGGCATTCTTGCTTCTCTAAATATCCCCTCTTTGGTGTGCATTCCCAGAGGAGAAGGCATTCGTGCTTCTCTAAATATCCCCTCTTTGGTGTGCATGCCACTGTGGAGTAGGCATTCGATCTTCTCTATAAATCCCCGTCTTTGGTGTGCATGCCACTGTGGAGTAGGCATTCAAGCCATCGTCTTTGGCCACCATTTCTCTCTGTCTGTCTCTGCCTCTTATACCGCTCATGGTTTCAGTGTTCGCAATGTTCTCAAATGCCAATATTCCCTTTATATGATCAAAGAACGGTGTAGTTGGGTTTCACAAGTTTTCAAAGTATCCAGTTAACCCACTTTCATGACATGTCCAAGGGATGTGGATTGCGTATTTTTGATATCCGTCTATCTGTTAGACTTTTCTTCACTAACATGCGTATCTCTCCAATGTGTTCTCAAACTTTATATATAGAGCAACACCTCAAAATGTGCACTCACATATATGTGAAATCATACCTTGATATACGGAGGTAAGTACGTGTTCATTTTGTTACATTTGCATCTACTCGGTGAGAATGAATTTCACAAATCATGTTTGTATTTTAATGCAGTCGCGACTTTAATTGGATTTATATCATTCAGTCAAGATGGTAATCTCTGTTTTTTCGTAGACAGACAGGTCGATTTACTGATCGATACACATACAGAAATGTGTCTTGTAGATAGGCAGATCGAGTAATTGGTCAATAAGGATACAGAAATATGTCTTGCAGACAGAACACACAGAAAGACAAGCATATAGATAGCTTGTTTTGGTGATTGATACATGTGCAGACAGAAAGACCGACAGCCATGCAGAAAGACAGACAAAGTAAAAGAGCGACTGTCGTACAGACAGACAGACAGACAGACAGACAGACAGACAGACAGACAGACAGACAGACAGACAGACAGACAGACAGACAGACAGACAGACAGACAGACAGACAAAATAAAACAACGACTGTCGTACAGACAGACAGACAGACAAAATAAAACAGCGACTGTCGTACAGAATGACAGACAGACAGACAGACAGACAAGCAGGCAGGCAGGCAGGCAGGCAGCCAGGCAGTATAACAATTATACAGACAGGCAGACAAAACTGTCGACAATAATTAAAACAGACAGACCGATAGACAGACTCATCGTCAAAGAGACTTGGAGAAAGACTGATAACTAAACGTAGAGGCACATACAGTCTGACAAACAGAAAGCCAGATAGTCACGCAAACATACAAGATACAGACAGACGAATAGACATGATTAAGGACCGATACTTAGAATACGGACATAGAGATTGGCAGTCAGAGAGAAATTCTGGCAGAAGACAGACAGACAAATGATCCGTCTGATATTCATAAGACAGACTGTCACAAAGGCACATAAATAGACACTCGGACAAGCAGAAAAGAAACAGAGATAGACTGAAAGGCACATACTCAGACAGACTCACAAACAGATAGACAAAGAAAACACAGACAGCCAGGCAGACAGAAAGACAAACTGAAAGAGAGATAGACAGACCCACAAATATACAGACAGACAGACAAAAAAGACCCATAGAAATGATACACAATTAAGACAAATCAACGCTTACAGTTAGTTCTGTGATCATATAGTTTGCCCAGGGGAGGGAAGTCTTTCACATCCCTACTAGTTGACACCCTGGTATTGTCGCTGATGTAACAGACGTTTTCATTTTTGATTGCAATTCCGTGTATGTCTCCGGCGAATAGTTGCAAGGTGTCTTGTAATAACGTTAGCGATTATCCCTACGAATAGCTGTTAACAATTGTCCCCTCGAGTAGCTGTTAATTCTCTGACGATAAAAATCCCGCATTGAAGTGGATTATGATACAAGCTAAAAACATGTTGCTTGAAACTTTAATGTTACTATGTCGTATTTTGATTATGAAAGATGCGACCTGTGGTTGAGAGGTTACGGTGGGTCGTCTCACACTCAGTAAGTAAAGGTTCGACCTCTGCATTGCACTGTTGTTTTTTGTTTTTTTTTCATGAATCATTTACATCTAATGATATCACGCGGCCCCTTCATCTCTTGAGTTGTGAGATCATATCATTAGCCTTCTCAGATAAGGGTGGACAACGGGAGGACCTGCGTGCAAGCTCTACACCTTAAAGAGTGGATACCAGTGGGACGTGCATGCAAGCTCTGCACCTTAAAGGGTGGATACCGGGAGGACGTGCATGCAAGCTCTGCACCTTAAAGGGTGGACAACAGGAGGAGCTGCATGCAAACTCTGTATCCTTAAATATCCCTGATGGACATCTTGTCCCTGGCCCCTTTCCCAGCACAAAGGCACTACTGGGGTGACCGTGTATAAACCCTGACATTCACTACATCAAATACGGTATTAAACTTGTGTTTATAGACAAGTCCTGCAGCAGGAGTCTGTTGTGGGAATGTGAATTATTAGAAACATCACACTCAGTGGACCTGTCAGTGCAGGGAGGAATAGGGGGGCCAATATTCCCTCCCATTGAGAACGACGAGAACTGGCATCGATAATTCCAGAGCATTGTGACGTTCTAATTGTTATACCAACGCGTGCTCTGAATATATAATGATTTGTTAGGTCATTGAACCTCGAAGTAACTTCTTCCTGCAACTATGCCACAACACCTAGTCTGAGAATGGAGGCGGCAGCAGTTACAGCGTTGTTCCGCTGGCTGGAGGTCAAACAGCACGCGCATGTCGTGAATTTAACGAACTTATAAAGCATGATGAGAACAGTGAAGACAGACATGTTTTGAGCAGATTGGCAGGCTTAACAAAATTAATAACATCTTTTATTTCCCAGAACATGCTGGTGTTGCGTGAAACGAGCAGACGACCAGATTGGCTGGAGCTGCATAACTGGGTGGGGTATTGATGTTTGATAAGACAGACGTGGCCGGGGCTCTTTGTGATGGTGTGTATAGTGAGGAAGAACTTATAGATCATCACGGACTGGAGACAATGGTGCTGCAGGGAAGTACTAGAGCAGTGGTTCTCAACCGGTGGGGAATTCCCCCCCAGGGGGGAATTTGAGGGTTTCCAGGGGGGGAATGAAGACATTGTAAAATTGGCTTCAGGACCACACAAAACATGATCGGGATATTAAGCGTACTCGTGACGTTAAATTCCCCGATTAATTCAAGATCGCGTTAATACAAGAACCGATTACTTGATATTGTTTCCCCTCCAAAATATACGGTTCTTTTCCTTCTACCTAGCCTCTATGATTTAGGTTGCCGTATTTTACCAGAGATTTTATTTGCGGTAACTTACGTTTTTTTGTTATTGCTTCTCCGTTTTAATGAGGTTTAGAGTACTCATCATGTTAAATTTCCCGATTATTTCAAGATTGCATTAAAACAGAAACCGATTACCGAGATCCCTGCATTGTTTACGAATCTACACGTCTCAGCTTTTCAAATTATTATTTTTGCGGAGGTAAGGAGACTTTTTTTTAAAGACGTAAGTTAACTCGTGGATATATATATATATACCACCGTCTCCGTGACCTAAAGGCTTGCCAGCGGTGACCGATTTAACACAGACCACATCGTGCTGGGGTTTTAGAGTGTTGGTATTAGAGCCGGTCGTTCAGAAATCAATGACAAACTACTGAACGTAAAACTTGCCCAGACATCAACAACAGCAGTAACATGCTGGTGTTGACAGCGATGTACTGTAAATCATCATCATCAAGTGCCGTGCCGGCTGGCGTAGGCGTTCATGGCTCTCGGTCTTTGGTTTTCTGGATCAACTCTGCTGCTGATATTCCTCCATGCCACCGTCTCAATCCATCCAGCATCATTTCTCTTGGTCTGCCTCTGTCTCTCTTCCCCTCGATCTTTCCAGTTGTCAGGATGTTCTCCAATGCCTCTCTTCTCATCACGTGACCGAAGAAAGCTGTTTTTCTCTGTCTTATTGTTGTATATAATCTTCTAGTTTCATTAACCTGTTTCAGGCAGTCGTCGTTAGTTACTCTGGCAGTCCAAGGAATCTGCAACATTCGTCTCAGGAACCACATCTCTGTTGCTTCTAGTTTCTTCTTAATTTGTTCATTTACATTCCAAGATTCACTGCCATACAGCAAAACTGGTTCTACATAGCATTTCAGCACTCTCTTTCTTACATTCAGTGATAGTGACTTATTGCATAAGATACTCTTCATTTTCTGAAATGCGGCTTTTGCCTGCCCTATTCTGCTCCTAATCTCTGTTGTACATCTTCCATCTGATGTTATAAATGCCCCTAGGTATCTAAAATTATCCACTTGGTTAAGGATTTTCCTTTCTATTTCTATGTCACATTTTGGTGTCACAATTTTCTTTGATATTGCCATTGTTACTGTTTTCTTGATATTCAAGGAGAGTCCTTTCCTTGCACTCTCTGTTACTACAACGTCTACTAATTGTTGTTGGTCTTTTGAGTTATCCGCCACCAATACTGTGTTATCTGCATAGCGTATATTATTTATATTATAACCTCCAACTAGTATTCCTGTCATCTCTTTGATCTCTCTCATTATTACTTCGCTATATAGGGAGAAAAGATCTGATGACAAGACACACCCCTGTCGTACTCCTAGCTTTATCTGTTTGTAACTACCCTCTTATTTCCCATTTTAATTGCTGCTACTTGGTTCCAGTAAATATTCTTTATTATTCTTAAATCTTTTCCATCAATGTTGATATCTTCCAACATTTTAATCAGTTCATACTGTAAATAGGATATGCAATATAATTTTGTGTGTGTGTGTGTGTGTGTGTGTGTGTGCGTGCGTGCGTGCTTGCGTGCGTGCGTGTGTGTGTGTGTGCGCGTACGTACGTATATATGTGCGTGTGGGTGTGTATACACGTCTGTGGGTGTTTATGTGTGTTGATCTTGACTTTATCGTTTTATATTTATAGAATCTGAAGCCCATGATGAGTGCCAAGAAACGAAAGTATGACATGTCTTATTTGAAATATGGATTCACAAATATCGTCATCAACGGAGAAGAACGACCTCAGTGTGTTATTTGTAGTAAAAGTTTGTCAAATGATTCTATGAAACCGACACAGTTGAGGAATCATTTGTTGAATGTTCATCCTCAATACAAGGACAAGGACAAAACCTATTTTGAACGTCTTGGGAATGCTGTCAAAAGGATGAGACTGGATTTAACAGGGGCATTCCAAGAAACAAACCAAAAGGTTACTGAAGCTTCCTATGTCGTAGCACTGGAGATAGCGAAGCAGAAAAAACCACATACAATCGGGGAATCTTTGATCAAACCTTGTTGTCTCAAGATGGTGGAAATTGTGTTGGGAAATGAATCAGAGAAAAAACTTGCAGCGGTTTCACTATCAAACGACACTGTTCAAAGGAGGATCAGCGATATGGCCAATGACATCAAGGATCAAGTTGTGCAAGAGATCAAGTCTGCAGCATTTGGGCTCTATTCAATTCAAATTGATGAATCGACTGATGTGGCATCGTGTTCTCAGTTGATAGTGTTTGCAAGGTATGTGCATTTAGGATCATTTAAAGAAGAACTTCTTTTTTGTTCGCCTCTTGAAACAACTACTATGGCCTCTGATATCTTGGAAAAGGTTTCATCTTTCCTTGAAGCAGAAAATCTTTTATGGGGTAATATGTGTGGGTGCTGTACAGATGGAGCACCAGCTATGTTGGGGACCAAATCAGGATTTCAAGTTAGTGTGAAGAAACGTGCTCCAAAAGTGAAAGGCATTCATTGCATGATCCATCGTCAAGCACTGGCCTCCAAAACACTTCCAGCTCCTTTGGGGAAGGTTTTGGATCAAACCGTTCAGATAGTGAATTTTATCAAAGGAGGAGCTCTCAACTCACGGCTTTTTAAGCAGTTATGCGTTGACATGGATGCAGGCCACCATTTGCTTCTTTTCCACACAAATGTTCGATGGCTGTCAAGAGGAAATGTAACTGCGCGAGTATATGAGCTGAGAGACGAGCTCAAATTATTTTGTGAAGTTCAGGGTAAGATGGACTTTTTTGCCTGGCTGGATGATGAGGAATGGATCATGCGCCTTGCCTATTTAGTTGATATTTTTGAGCAGTTGAATAAACTCAATCTTCAGATGCAAGGAAGGAATACAAATATCATACAATTTGTGGATGCCTTGAGAGCTTTTATGAGCAAGCTGGAAAACTGGAAAAGAAAGGTCAATATGACAAATGTTGCAATGTTTGAGAAGCTGTCATCCGCTCTCGTTGTTGATGGTAAAGACCAAGTACTTCCACAATTTGCAAAACATGAAATTGTGCAGCATTTGACAGCGCTAGAAAATGAATTTGAGCGATATTTTCCTGAACTTAGTGATGATGAGCTGGACTTGGTGCGAAACCCATTCAAATTATCAGTTGAAAAAGTTTCTGATGATTGTCAAGATGAATTTCTGGAGCTGAAAAATGATTCGGGGGCAAGGGATGTGTTCAGTGAAAAAACAATCACGGAATTTTGGCCTTTAATGTGCGGTTCATACCCAAAAGTGGCAGAAAAAGCAATCCGTGCATTGCTTCCATTTGCGTCAACATATCTTTGTGAGTCAGGCTTTTCAGCTCTGCTAGAAATTAAAACTAAACGACGCAACAGATTAGATGTTGAAAACGATCTCCGTTGTGCCCTTTCAAGCACTCCTCCGCGCATTTCAGAATTGCTGCGGGAAAAACAATCACAGTGTTCCCATTGATTACAATTTTCATTTAAATTACTGTCAAACTGTCATTTACTGCCAATATAGTACCTTGCTGTGTATGACAGAGGGGTCTTTAAATTACGAATCTACAATATCCAGGTTTTGTAATGAGCGTTTTGTTTGATGAAGCACAATTTTCTGGCATCCTGGTGTCGCATATTAAGCTACAATTCTTTGACGTTTTAACTGTTTGTTTATTGTAGTATGATTAATGTGGTGTTTTAATAAAATATTGCGAATGTAAAAATGCGTCTATTTAAGTTTTAATATCCATCAGCATATTCATTTGCTATTAACTGTAGAAAACTACACTATAAAATGTATCTTTACATGTGAAGTTTATGTACAACGATGGAAGAAAATAAGTATTTTCACTATTATAGGTATGTTATTTTTAATGCACCTTTTGAGGCTGGCAATTTTGGAAAGTTGGGGGGGGGGGGGGGGGAATGACGTTCTGAAAATATGGTGAAGGGGGGAACGGGCCAAAAAAGGTTGAGAACCACTGTACTAGAGGATCTCGCGAATAATCATGACTCAAAGGAAAGGCCAGACTGACACATAATTAGGCTGCTACTGGTAACTATTGAAGCAATTCGCTGGTTGTTGAAGATGAGGACGGAGCGCGTATGGGAATGTCCTGAGTGATGCTATGTCGGCTCTTGACTCAACTTCAACTCTTCTTGCAATCTGTGCCTTTAATGATTGACTTGTCAGATGCGTTTTCATGATAAATCCGACCGTTTCTTGGAGTTACTTTTGAGTCCAAAATTGTTCGTTGCGTATTAGCTCGAAGCTCATATGCCGAACTGGTGGCTTTCGGTTTTAATCCGCGTTAAAGAGGAATTTTACAATTGGCCTGTTTGACTAAACCTCAAATTGGTACCAGGAAATGTCTTGGTGAGTAAAGGCTGTCGGCTTGATGGTGATCACATCACCCCTCAGTGCCAGTTGGTCTGTAGAAATATGGTAGTATCACCAAATGCTATATACGCCTCAAAGTGTAAGACGGGTAATTTACAAGTAAAGCTATCTCACTTAATCGCTTCTTACTACAGACATGGTAGATTAAACTCTTACTATTCGTTGCTTTCCTTATGGCCTTGGTAATACACTAGGTTCACATAACCTTTTTTCTTTAACTAGAAGCTATCTTCTGGTCTCTCTTTTAACGTAGCTTATAAATCTTGAGTAATGCCAGTTTTCAGAGCTATTCGTGTTTCTGTCAATCTGTCAGCACATCCGTCTTTATGTGCCTATCCCTACATCAACCTGGCTATCTGTTTTTGGGTAAACTGACATCCATGTATCTAGGTGTCCGCACATTAGTATTACGTATCTGCCTATTACTCCAGCAAACTTACTACGCATCTTTCTTTCTGCCCGGCAAACAAAAAAACGTCTGTCTTTCACTCCAGAAACTCAGGAGGCATCTTTCTTGTAACAGTGGGCGCGACGTCCAACAGTATCATCCTCTTTCCCAATCGCGTTCTCCTCCTTAACGGGTGACCTTAATTTTCACTGAAGTCCTTGGCCTGTAATCATAATAGTGGTGCGGTTCTTTTCATTCCCTGCTTTCTCCGCTTTGTTTGATGTTGATTGTAGGATTCTCGTAACTGCAAATTCATCTTATATTCAATATAAAGACATGCCGCAACTTCTATTTATCCCTCACAAATTTCTGAAATTCTAAATTTTTGAATAAAACCAACTCCATTATCGTCGTTTTCTTCATTTATTTCACTCTGGAAACCGGCGTAATTATGGCAGATTGATGCACATAAAATTTAAATACCATAATTGCACATCGTCGCAGCATAATCCATCTAAAACTTTACAGTGTATCATAGCCTAACATTTCAGATGTTATCCATTATATTCATGGACTTTACAGTGTATCATAGCCTAACATTTCAGATGTTATCCATTATATTCATGGACTTTACAGTGTATCATAGCCTAACATTTCAGATGTTATCCATTATATTCATGAACTTTACAGTGTATCATAGCCTAACATTTCAGATGTTATCCATTATATTCCTAAATTCTGAAACATACGTCCATCCCGGTGGAGACCTAACTGAATACTTACCCTTGTCAACAAACATACTTGTTGTTGTTGACAATTTTTTGTCATAACCCCCAAATCCACTACGTAATTACCTCTTGATGCACTTTCGTGTCTAAATAATAGAAAACAATCGTATTCCCTATATTTCTGTTCCAGCCAATATTACTTTCCCGTCAATATTACTTTCCCGACAATATTACCTCCTCCTATGAGCTACTCTGTTACATTCTTTCTGCCCGGCAAATTTAAAACATCTGTCTGTCACTCCAACAAACTTAGTACGCATCTTTCTTTCTGCTCGGCGAAACTTAAAACGTCTGCCTTTCACTTCAGCAAAATTAGTATACATCTTTCTTTCTGCCCGGCAAACGTAAAACGCCTCTTTCTATCCCATCGTTTAAATACTGTTAAAAAACAGCTGTCGTAATCTGTAACTTTTGGTACCAGGAAATGTATTCTGAAATGAAGGCGGCAGATATGATAGTAACCAAATCACCCCTGAGGTGTCGATTGTCTAAATCAGTGGTTCTCAAAATTTTTTGACCCATGCACCCCTTCACCATATTTTCAGAACGACATCCCCCTCTTTTTTTTTTTTTTTGTATTTCATTTCCTCCCTATAAATCCCCACACCCCCAGCCCCTGCACAATATACATAAAAATTGAAGCTAAATTTAATAACACATACTAGATCAAGTCCAGACGTCTGTATAAAACGTGATTTGCAGGTCTACTTATGTTATAAAACGAATTTCAGAAGGGCGAGAAGTACAGAACTGTAAAGTATGGAGTTAAAAAACAATATCAAGTAATCGGTTCTTATATTAACGCGATCTTTAAATAATCTTAATTTCCCCCCCCCCCCAACCCTAACACCCCCCCCCTCCCCACCTCCGCCCCTCGTGGTGTATTCCCCACCGGTTGAAAACCACTGGTCTAAATAAATTAGGGTATAGCACCATATTTCCAATTTCAATCTGATTTTATCCATGTAACTAGATCACTTATATCTAACAACGATTGCCTGAAAGAGATTAATAAGAATAGAACATTATACATAACCATAAGAAAGAGACAAACATTTTTTGGTCATGTGATGAGAAGAGAGGCATCGGAGAACATCGTGCACACTGAAAAGATCCAGGGAAAGAGAGGCAGAGGCAGACCAAGAGAAATGATGCTGGATGGATTGAGATGGTGGCATGGAGGAATATCATCAGCAGAGTTGATCCAGAAAACCAAACACCGAGATTTGTGGCGTCATGAATGCCTACGCAGCTTGCATGGCACTTGATGATGATTGCCTAAATCACTTGCCTCACATACTAGCCTCCCGTTACCAACGCTTGGAAATAGAGGACCCATATGCCGCCCACATGTCACTTAAGTGTTAATATCCAGCACACATGTGATCTCTTTCTCTTATCTTATATCCACACGTGTAACAATATCAGCTCCTGGGAGACAGGACTTACCACTGCTATCAAGTGGGTGTTATGGTAATGAGCTGAACAAACCCGCAGCATTCAGTGAGCTGTTGGAAAAGGTGTTAATCTCTCGAGTGCCAACGGACGTGAGTCCGCATGATTTGGGTCAGATTCTCTGCTGCGATGCCACTCTCAGTATTGATGTATCTGTTCATGTCGTCATTAGAGGCAGTTCGATTGGCAGGATCTGCTTGAAAATCTGCCATGGCAACTTGGCCACATTCTCCAGGCAACAATTATTGTTAATCCTGGCCAGTGTTAGCCTTTCATGGATCTCAAGTCTGGGGTTTTACTTGTGTGTCTGTTTGTTTGTCTGTCGATCAAACAATCTGTCTTTATATCTGTCTGACGATAGGTCAAACTTTCAATCTTTCTATCAATCGGTCGTTTGAGAAAGCTGTTTTATCTCCGTGTCTGTCTGTCTGTCTGTCTGTCTGTCTGTCTGTCTGTCATTTATTCGACCTCACTGTCTGTGTGTCTGACTAAGTGTGTGTGTTTGTGCATAACTGTGTGTTTGTGCGTGACTGTGTGTTTGTGCATAACTGTGTGTTTGTGCGTGACTGTGTGTTTGTGCTTCACTGTGAGTGTGTGAGTGTCTGTCTGTCTGTCTGTCTGTCTGTCATTTATTCGACCTCACTGTCTATGTGTCTGACTAAGTGTGTGTGTTTGTGCGTAACTGTGTGTTTGTGCGTGACTGTGTGTTTGTGCGTCACTGTGAGTGTGTGAGTGTGTGTGTGTGTGCATGCATGCATACATGTGTGTATATATGTGTTGTCACACCCAAAGAATATTCAAGCTCAGAACAATCTCCGCGTCATTCTCTCCGTCACGAGCCAACTCCACCACTGTCTCTCAGGTTCACTCAAGTGGCTGAAATTGCTGTAAAGTACTTGCACATGGCCACATCATCGTTTGCTTGCGGGGCATTGTGAAAGGCAAATCGGTTTACACATTTACACCATTCAGTAGATGCAGTGAGACGTGCTGACTTCTCATACATCTAAACATTCAGGATTCAATATGTCAAACTGGCATCTGTGTTTATACGACCGTGGTCGTTTGATGTGTTATCAATACGGTAGTCAACAGGTGGTTCTGTTGTTGTCGTTGTTTTTTTCTCCTCCTCCTCCTTCTCTATCTCCTACTCACAGTCCCCCTCATCCTTCTTCTTCTTCTTCTTCTTCTTCTTGTTCTTCTTCTTCTTCTTCTTCTTCACCCCCGTCTGTTCATCTCTATCTTCTCCTCCTCATCCTTCTCCTCCTCCTCCTCCTCCTCCTCCTCGTATTACTCCTCCTCCTCCTACTCATTCTTCTTCTTCCTCTTCTTCGTCTTCTCCTCCTCCTTTTGCTTCCCCTTCTTCTTCTTCTCTTCCTCCTTCCCCTTCTTCTTCTGGCTCTTCTTCTTCACTCCTTCCCCTTCTTCTTCTGGCTCCTCTTCTTCTCTCCTGATCCTTCTTCTTCTGCACATTATCAACATGTGGGCATACCCTCTCAGCTATCGACATTTATGTTGTTATCTGTTACAACTCTGTCCATGTTCTCCTCCATTTTATTCATCTCTATGTTCAATTCTCGTCTCCGTGTGCTTTCAGTTCTCCCACTATTACCTTGTCTTTGTGTGTTCCAGAAGAAGGAGTATCTAGGTGTACTTTTTCTTTTTTTTTAGCATATCCTTTACAGGACTTAGCTGTCAACACCAGCATCTTTCAGCTGTGTGTTGATCTCTTGGCAAGATTACGCTCAGTAGTTTGCCATTGCTTTCTGAGCGGCCGGCTCAGTATCCCGCAAGTCACGAGCGGGGGTCGAACCGCCTCAGCTCTCGCTCCGCTACGAGACTCTGCGTGATAAACGGGATTACAGAGAGAAAGTGTTGTAACCCCACAGCCATAGAGACCGGCTATCTAGGTGTACTACACACAGGTTTCTTCAGTGGGGCCTATCCAACACTGCGTCTTTTCCCCACCCCTTGATTCATTTGAATTTGAGTTGCTCTCTCCATGAACTTAGTATAAGGTTGAGAAATTAATGTTTCGCGTGAAATGGCTATCCTCGCTTCAGAAGTTACAGTCTGAGAATTTTATGGACTAGTTTGCCCTGGCCATGCGGGAGTGCGGGGAAATGAACAGGGTGATAGGCTGGCAAGAAATGTATCTCTTGGTGGTAGAATACCTATGGACAAGGGAAAGGTGATCAAGCGCCTTTGGAACCAGGTGGAGAAGATGGGGAAACAGACTGAGAGCACGTATATGGAAATAATGATACTGCGAGAGATTGACAGGGGTTCTGGAATAATCTCAAAACTGAGAGGGAAGACCACGAGAGCTTTCAATCAGATAGCGGTGGGATCGATTAGTAGTATAATTCTTCGCTGACTGTTGAACGAGGGGGCGGAACGCGTATGGGAATGTCCTGAGTGCAGTGATGTTGGTTCTTAGCTCAACTCAACTCAACTATTCTGTACAGGTACCAGTGAATGAATGTTGTTTGTCTGTTAGTCAATCTTCTAGTCGTTTTCCGTGTCTCTGACCAACATCGTAACGCTCAGTGTATTCTTTGTGAAGGACCCTTGTCCAGTCCTTGTGGCTAAATGGGTATATGGTGCTGGCCCTACGTTATTAGAGATCAATCAGCACTCTAGTGGGTAATGTGATCAATGTAACACACGCCACTTTAACTTCGCAAAACAGTGTCTGGTACCGGTGTTAAACTGTATCGATCAGACAGTCAGAGCGGCTGGCCGAGTGGCTAAGAATGCCGACTTCTCCTTCGGAAGACTCGGGTTAGAATCCTCGGCAAGATGTGGATTTTTTTTTCTGTCGAGGACAAAAAGAAACTCCTAACCTGTACATTTCGCGGCGACTGCACTAGCCAGGCGGTCTTAATTACCCAAGCTTAAGAGCCCTCTGCCCTATACTGCAAGGTACTGTAGGCAGTAAAATGAAAGTTTTTTGACAAATTAGATAGTTCAGGTTAACTGGTTCGCCAGCTGCTCTCCTGGTTGGTTAGTTCTAAATCCTCTGGAAGTGTGTGACCTTTAACTTCTAAGTCACAGATTGTGACTTTAGACTCTTAAGTAACAGATTATGATTGTTAACTCTGTCACACACATCAGTGTTCAAGTCGCCTATGCCCTCAACATGCTTGCATCCAGCACAGTAAGGTTGGTGAAGAAATCTGTCTCCCGTCCAGGTACCAACGTTCGACCTCCACGGTGAATTTATTGAATAGCTCGGCTTCCCCTCTCCAGGCCTAGACACCAGCTAGTGGGCAAAACAGGTTCTGAAACTGTACATATACGGAGAGGCATATTAGGACGTATCGAGTCCAAGATTCAGGACAGCATATATGGACTGATTGGCATCAGTCTCAGGTTACCAAGGTTTCCTCCCCCGCGTGTTAGGTTTTCATTTTCAACAGACTTCAGCTCAAGGCTCATGAGGGAGGCATCACTCCCAAGAAAGATATATCATCACCACCTTCCACTTTTTCCCTCAGGAATAATTCGTGTTCCAGCCCCCAATGGTTAGGGTCATTCCGTGGCACTGAACATTGCCTTTGATATCGTCAATCCATTTTCCTTTTCGCGTTCAGTCTTGCTCACGTAGCAGAATTCTTTGAAGCATGGCCAGTGCTGGTAGTTTATGATGTTGCATTATAACGAGATGGCCAAGCCATTTGATCTTATGTCTTTCAGTATATGTGGCACAAGGTGTTGATCTCACTGTCTGTCTGCTAACATCATTTCTTGTTGGGTCTCGGTTAGTTAAGTTGGCAGCTCTCCTCAAGTATCGCATCTCACAGGTGTTGATTTTTCGTAAGTGTGATTTGGATCATGACCAAGTTATATAAATATATTTAATAAAGATGTTTGCTTTATTATAACCGCAATACCTACAAAGCTAAATAAAATAAACCGCTATAAAGCATATATCGCCTTCAGTTATCAGAAGTATGCGCGTTAGCCTATTTTCTAATAACAAGAAATCATCAATAAACGAAACAAGTTTCCTAAGCTCCATTAAACTATTGCAATTCCCATGACATTTCCACGGAAACGAGTGGCTACATGTGACATTTGGGTTGTAAACTCGTGGCGAAGTCAGACATAACGTAAGACATGTGGCATAGTCTTCAAGCTCTGTTAAGATCTATATTTTCAAGTAGGTTGACATTATGCGATGGAAGCATCGCCGTGGCGACATTTTTTAAAGTTTCCTGCGCGTTTGTTATGACGTCTGTAATTCGCTTGTACTGTTACGAATTCGAGGAATCGTGACGTGGGGGAATTAACAACACGAACGTCGACTTTGAACGAGTTATATTGTTTAACGTAACGGTGTTCATAACAATGAGTGACGGCAGATCGATGATAAGAAATGTCTCAATTATCTATACACAACAATAGTTGTATTGTAAGTAATAGAAAAGTTAATATTTTGTAATTTATTTTGAACACACATGCAATATTGCAAACAGTCGGCTTGTTGCAACCAAGGTAAATGCAGTATTGATTAGCACTTATAGAGGGTATTTTTTAAAAGTTAAGGACTCTTTTACAAGCCTTAATGAGCATTGGATGTATGGTTTTAGGTAAATTTTGTTTATAGGCTAGTGGACGCATTGGTGATGATTTCAGTATCACACCGGTCGCCTTTACTTCTCACGACAGTCCCTGGTACCAGTTTTAGGCTGGGTCGACCTGGGTGCCCAAGTTAATTTTAAATCCCGATGTGGATTCGAACCCATGATCAGTGGACCTGCATGTAGGCGTTTAGCCACCACGCTACCACAGCTAGCTAGTCAAGAGAATATAGGGGAAGCATACACTGACACGCTGATAGAGGGAGAGACACAGAGACAGAGAGATAGAGAGAGAGAGAGAGAGAGAGAGAGAGAGAAACTGAGAACAATAGAGAGCATAAAGAAATACAAAGCGAGGCTGAGTGAGCAATAGAAAGCGCGAGACACAAGAGATAGCGAGCAGAGGGACACATAGCGAGAGAAACACAGAGTTGGGGAGAGCAAAAGAGAGATTCATAAAAGAGGGCAATAGAGAATGAGAGCCAGAGCGAAAACGACAGAGCGAGAGAGAGAGAGAGAGAGAGAGAGAGAGAGAGAGAGAGAGAGAGAGAGAGAGAGAGAGAGAGAGAGAGAGAGAGAGAACGACAGTGAGCGAAAGAACGACAGTGAGTGAGAGAAAACGCTAGGCACAACTGGCGAGAGGACGATACAGATATTCAAACAGGGAAACGCGGAAGGAGAAAAATAATTCAGAACAAAGGAGTATAACTTTTGAAAACAAACATCAAAATAACAATAATGGATACGAATGCTATGAATAGAAGAAAGGTGGGGTCTGTACGCTATGGCGAGCGAAAGTCAAGCTCGTGGACTCACAAGGAAAGTCGTGTTGAAAGATAAATGCAGGCAGTCTGGTAGAAGTTCATCGATCCCACTACAGTATTCTAAACGTGTCACCGGCTTTGGGTATAGTAGCGTGTGAGTTGACAGCAGCACTGCACACCAGTATGGTTGTCCTTCATGGCTGTCAAGATAGGTTATCAGCCGTGGCTGAGCCGTTCCGGTATTCGGTTTAGTCTAAGATGGTGCCCGGTTTGATCCCTGGTTAAAAGTTAGATGTATTCTTTTTTACAGACGTCACAGTCAACCCCAGTATATTTGACTTTTCGTGATTTCTTGGCAAATTTATTTTCAGTAGTTTTCCATCGCTTTCTGAACACCCGACACTCATACTATTTTTGTTAAATAAAAAAAAAAAAAACCAACGCAAGGCTGATCCCTGGTTAGAGCTGGGGATTTTGACAAGATCCATGGGTTTCTAGTGGTATTACACTTCCTTCTGATCTCTCGGGTAGTTAAAGCGAACATCTATTCTTTTTGGATAAGAACGGAAAACTGAAGGTTCTGTGTTGTGCGCGTTAAAAATCCCACGACAGCTGGAAATCGCAAAGAAAGAGCCCTAAGGCCACCACCCTGACAAAAGTTGTTGTTTTTTTGGTTTTTTTTTCGTTTTTTTATTTCTACGTATGCTATTTACAGGACATCGCTGTCAACACCAGCACTGCTGTTATTGACATCTTGGCACGTTTACATTCAGTAATTTGCCATTGTGACAAAAGTGTTAGGAGAAGTAAAATTCTTTCCACGGCAGACAGAGACCGTTACCTGGGATGGGATCTGGCTAGAGGAAGCCAACCTGACACAAATGCATGCCGAAGTCACGCACACTGACCTCTTTGGTGCATACCTGGGTGTGAGGCATTCCTCTCGCAAGAAGTATAAGAGGAAGAGGAAGAAGAAGAGGTCTATGTTCCCCCACATTATTCGTTTCTGCCTTTAACCCTCTTCGCCGTGTGTTTTTAGATGTCACACACTTTCGTTCGCCATGTGAGTTCCGGACACTGGAGTGTCTAGTTACACTATCCTCGGGTTTTCCCAATGTGCGTCCTATCCAGCACTGCCGTCTTTTGCTTACCTCTCGGTTTACTTTTTTTTTTTTTTAAATATCGCCCCATGAGCTTCAGGTTGGTGATTTTATCGCGACATTTTAGTCGCTCTACATATTTAAGTATAAACAATTTAAAATCAAGCACATTAAGTTGGTTCATCATCATCATCATCATCATCATCATCATCATCATCATCATCATCATCATCATCATTATCATCATCATCATCATCAATACATGGCATGTTGATAAACAGTAGGGAAGATCATTTTCACCATATCACATTGTCACCAGAGTATCGGAATAGGTGTGTGTGTGTGTGTGTGTGTGTGTGGTTGTGTGTGTGTGTGTGTGTGTGTGTGTGCGCGCGCGTGCGTGACTCTACCATTTGGCAAAGCCATCGCGGATTTTATATCTTTGTCTTCTTCTTGTATTTTACGATCAATTCTGTTAGTTGTCACTAAGTTTCCATTTATTTCTCCTCTTATTAAGCCCAAAATATTATTCATTATGATAATGTGCCACGCCGGTAAGCGTGGGTGGTCATCTTTCGCCATCTTACGCAATCACCAGAGCCTTGGATCAGCTCAGTGTTTTTGTCCCGACCATGCCATGTGGTCAAGCCATCCAGATATTTATTTCTCTGCCTTCTCCTTGTTCGTATCTTCTCGATCTTGTTTGTTGTCAACAAGTCTGTTCTCTAGTTTATGTCTTCTCATAACGTATCCAAGAAAATGTTACTGTCTACGTCTAATTTCTCTAATCAGTTTACGGTTTTCATTTGCTCCAAGTAGGGCTTGCTGATAGGTTTTTGTATTTGCCCATGGTATTCTTTGCATTGTTCTCATAAATCATATTTCCACTGCCGTTAGATGTGTTTTTTTCAGT
The DNA here is from genome assembly GCA_014155875.1 of Cepaea nemoralis. Classification (NCBI taxonomy): domain Eukaryota; kingdom Metazoa; phylum Mollusca; class Gastropoda; order Stylommatophora; family Helicidae; genus Cepaea; species Cepaea nemoralis. Next base: position 244,335 of record JACEFZ010016238.1, read on the forward strand.
TTGTCTGCTCATCGTCCACGTTTCACATCCATACAAAAGTATAAGTTCTATGTAGCACTTTAACACTCCTTTTCTAGTTGCAATTTACATCTTTGTTTTTTTAGTCAATATGTTTTTCATCTTGCAAAAGGTTACCTTCGCCATAACGTTTCTTGTTCTAATCTCTTCAATGACCTCCAATCAGTTGTTATGACTGTTCTGAGATAGTTGTACCAATTCACTTGTTTAAGAATATTCTCATTTATCCTGATATTTCATAGTGGTAACTTTTTCTTCTTAGAGAGGACCATAATTCTTACATTATAAATATGTCCCTTGTTCACTGTGCGAAATAACAGTATCTACTAATAGTTGCAGATCTTGTTCATTGTCTGCAATCAAAACCTATAACCGGCATATCTAATGTTATTGAAGTTATGTTCTCCAAAGGTGATTCCTCTATATCAGTGGTTCCCAAGTTTTTCAAGCAGAGGGCCATTTCTACTATTTTCGGTAGTTAAGCGGGCCACAACATTATACAATTATAAAAGTCGTGCAACATCATTCTTACCTTTCTTAACTTTTGTCAACAAAATTCTAAAACTTTAAAGGCAGTCAGTGTCATTACTACACTGCGGTGAAGCAGGCAGCTCCAGAAATTTACATCTCAGTGCAGAATTGCATTTCAAATCAATTACTTCGTGTTGAAGGTTTTGCTGTAATTGACAGAGCTTGGCATCAGGAAATACGAACGGATTTATGAAGAGGGCTGCATTTTCCTCCTCTATTGTGAACTCTTGAAATTTCGACTGAAACGTGGCCTCGCGTGCCACTTTCTGACAGCTGGCAGGTTACAAGTGGCCCGCGGGCCGTGGTTTGGGAACCCCTGCTCTATATCATCTAATTTTCTAAAGAAATATTTCACCGTGTAGGGGAAACAGATCTGGTGACATTACAAATCCTTGTAGCACACCTCTCAAAATAGGCTGATATTGATCTACTTCATTATTAATCTTTATGGGAGCTTGTTGTTTCCAATACGTGTTTAAGTCTAAGATCTTTCACATAAATTTGAATATCTGTAAGCATCTTCATCATGTTGATAAAACATGATTGGGTCATGTTGTATGACTGAATGTTCACATACACGGCCCAAAACGTATATTCTGACCACACGAAATGGTAGAGTCCATAGAAAGTCTAGGAATAAGATGAAACAACAGTGAGAAATTAATTTGTGGGGATTGTATCAATCACATGAGTATGCAGAGGACATATGGAAATGACTCTTCTTACTGATTGTGGTATAAATAATAATATAGACAGTCAGGAGGATAAACCGATACACATAACAGACGCATTGACAAACATATAGATGAATAGATGGGATAGCTGACGGGCTGGTGGACACAGGAATAGCCAGACAGACAGACAGACAGACAGCTAGCGATATGTATGTGTATGCATCGAAAAGAGACAAAAACTAATTGGTATTCATCTTAATTAACAATGCGTGTAACGATGTCAGAAGAGGACACGATAATACAGTTTTATGACAGATTGATATGTTCAATTGCTACTGTGCCTGCATTCCAAAACAGGATTTATGAAGAGCTGATAGAAGAATCGTCTGCTTGCTTAAATTATTCATGCTGTTCTCAAGTCTTATTTTTGTTGTCAATAAGGCTATCTTTTTTTCGTCAGCATATTCTTGATATTTATGTCTTTTGATTTTTAAGTTGCTGATAAGACATATAGAACACTATACGTTATCTACCGAGTGTTTGTAAAGTCTCACTACATTTTTTATGTAGAACAAATTTGAAAAATGAAGAACATGATGTCACCAAAAAATGTGCTCCACGTTAAGCAGTATGCAGCGAATGGCTGTCGTCTGCCGGAATAATTCTTTGCACTTCAAAAAGAATTGTGTTATCAATGGAAGGAAAACTTTTCCAAATACATTTTTCTACATTCAAAGTGTAGTGAGACTTTACACACATCCTGCGTAATAAAGAGAGGGTGTTCTCTAGTTGTACAATGAGTGGCTTTTCATAACATAGTGGCGACTCGAACAGATCATTGGTAGAAGGGACGCAGAGGTGTTTCCAAGGCACCAGAGTCCGGGTTATATACTGGCCAAGACCTATTGACGCGTCCTCGTCGAGCGTCCTGGGCAACAGGTCCCTTCGGGGTCCTGGCTGAAGTCAGTAGGATCGCCGATTCCTCCGAAGTACGGCGAGGAACCACCAGTCTGCACACCAATAAGCCAGACATGGGCAACGGATACTCACGCAAACCTCAGGTCCTGCATGACATCACACTGATGTTGGACAACAGGATGCCTTCATCCGACATACAGGACTTTGCGTTGGAGCTCAAGCCAACGAATACCAACAAGCAAGCATTGGTAGAACAGGCAGACTGGCTCAACAGATCGTTGTTAGAACAAGCAGAGAGGCACACTGATAGAAGGATGCTTGATGGTCTAAAACACTAGCATGGAGGAATGCATCAAGAGAATTGTTCAAGAAACCCACGGACTGAAAGTGGTTAAGCCGTCTGCCCCGCGATATGAAACTTGTGAGGTCGTTTTCGGTCAGCGTCATTGAGTTATTCCGGAGACCCTTGGGGGTCACAGCTAGAGAGATACAGAGTTCGTGATTTATGCAATGCTCTCGGCAGGTAGGACTGCCTATTCTGTAGAGAGAGACTAAGCCAACGAGGGTAAAACTCGGTGCAATGAAGTCAATCCTTTCGACTTTTGTAATTTTGACATCAAGGACACAGATCTATAGAGTCATGAACGCATAATGATGACAAAGGTTGGTGGTGATATTACTGAAGGATATCCATCCATATGTGTTTAACATAAATATATTTTTAGAGAGAAGAAACATGCAAAACAGACTTTTTGGACAATGGTGGTTGTGGGAATATAAAGGAAAAAGATTGATTGCTTGTTTTCTTTTTTCTCAAATCACAGTTTAAAACAATGTCCAGTTTAAAATACGCGAAGTTCATTTAAACTAATTCTGACAAAACAAAATGAATTAAAGAGAATTAATATGAGTAACCATTGATTTGCTCAGTTAATAAGAATGCATTTAGCAGAAATATATTTTAGTATATTATACAAGATTTCACGGAGAAAGTTTAGCAGATGGAATTAATACTGCAGCAACGA